>PVIU01012615.1:0-59226 GCA_004026605.1 Ondatra zibethicus | reverse complement strand
TTCTTCCTTGAAAGAGGGCATGGTGCCCTGCCCTGTTGGAAGTCCAAGGCCCACCCCCATCCCTCCCGGCCTAGGAAGGAGTGCATTCAAAAAGACTCGGTTCTCAAAAAGATAATACATGCAGAAGAGATAGGTCCTGGTGTCATTGTTGATGGGTTCTCCATCTGCCAACTTTCGCCACCACATTCAGAGAGTCTGGATACTACTCAGCAGTAAAAAACAATGACATCTTGAATTTTGCATGCAAATGGATGGAAATAGAAAACGCTATCCTGAGTGAGGTAACCCAAACCCAGAAAGATGATTATGGTATGTACTCACTCATAAAATAAAGGACACTAAGCACTTAGCTCACAAGCCCAGAGAAGCCGAATAACTAGGTGAACCCAAAGAAAGCATACACAGAACCTCCTGGAAGTTGGAAGCAAACAAGATCATCAAGCAAAAGTTGGAAGCCAGAGAATTTCTTTTAGAGATTAAAACTTCCTAGAATTTTCAGTTATTAGGAAATAAAAGCAATTCAGTTACGAATTTTACTTTTCTTTACTAGAATTTTAATTAGCTCTTCCAGATTATTGGTATTTTTAGCTTACTCCAAAAGCATCAAGTCAGGTGAGGCAATATTCCCTGCAGCGCTCTATGTGCTACCATACAGTTCGCGAGCTTGGGGCAAGGGGCTGGAGGTTGAAATGCACAAAGACACACAGAGACGGCACAGACAGACAGACAGAGACAGGAACCTCTAGTCACTGGTAAGAAGCCCTTTATTCAATAGCACCATGGAGGCTTATATACCCAACAGTCAGGTGGGCCAACAGGTGAAAAACTTATCCTCTGATCCTCAAGGCAAAGCAACACATGCTCATGAAGCACAGCTTTCAGTAACTCAAATCAGAAGGAAAGTAAAGATCTCTAGCAGGGAAGAGCAGCTGGAGGCCAGGACTCTAAATGATCCCAACAATTCCCTGCTTTAATTAGTTAGTAACTTCAGAGACCAAGATAGATGATGCATTTTTTACTTAGCATAATATATTCATCACAATGATTGAACTGAATATATTTCTTCCAAAAATATGTCACATGGTCCTCTTCCTCCTAATGGATATTTCTATTACAGACAGTGCCTTGTATCTATTGCCTATCTCCTACCCACACACACACAAACTAGAATTTTTGATAATTGGAGGTGTCAATAAATATTTAATCTGTTTTTCTGTCCTTTTCTCTATATGTTTTTCTGGCATATGTTTTGGAAGAAAATTCTAGAAAATTAATTTCTGGCATGGCTTCCAAGGCTGACATTTTTTTATAATTTCAAGGGGATTTATACAAGCTGGATGATAAATTAATTATAAAATTACCATATTGAGCCATTAATCCTCTCTATAGTTAGTTTTTTTCTTGAGTTTGAACAGTCTTGAATTTTACTTTCTATTTAATATAAATATGGCTTAAATGATATGAAACATAATTCATTCCACACTCCTCTCTATACTGATAGAGACTAAAGAGACAATCATTTTTACTTTTTTTGTGTGTGTATAGCTCTTCCATTACTTTTCTACTTCTAATATGTTGTATTCAGCTCTGCAGGAAATAGCCTGGAAAGGAGATTGCATACAAGCATTTCACTGCAGAAGGCTTTTAATACTGTAAAGGCAGAAAGAATTATTTTACTGCAGAAAGAATCATGAAGGTTTGCGTCTTTTAGTCTGCTTTAAATAAATTGATGATGTGAAGATTGATGGGAGATAAAAAAAAATGTACCCTCTTACATCAGGATGAGGTAAGGAGAGACTACTACAGTGGTATATTATTTGTGTTTTAATAAATAAAGTTTGTCTGAAGATCAGAGAGCAATTAGTCACACAAGTCAGCCATAGAGACGGGGCAGTGGTGGTACATGCCTTTAATCCCAGCAGTAGAGAGGAATAAAAGAGAGGAGAAGACAGAAGCTCAGGAGCTCAGTTTGAGGATTCGTGGAGGCAGAATCACTTGGTCTCAGGTAGAGGTGAGTGGCTATCTGCTTTCAGATCTTCATCTTGAACCCCAATATCTGTCTCTGGTTTTTTATTATTTGTGCTTCAAGAGAGTCCTATAATTCAGTGAGATTCATATGGATGTTCCCTTCTTCACATGGGAAAGAAAAATAAAGGTTATAGGAAACTTATAGAAATACAAATGGTTTCTAATGAAATGAGTTGTCCTGAAAACTAGACAGTGCTCTGGGATAAAATTTGAACTCTGGGTGTTCTTTTGATTTTCTTCCTCTTTAATACAAATTTAAACATTCTCAGTAGTAAAATTTCAGAAAAATAATTAACAAGAAGGCAATTTTGCTTATTTTGAATATACTTGGCCTTTACACAGTTAAGGGAATTTGGAGAAGGCCTTTGTCTGTTCCTGGGTAGAGAGTGATAGAAGGTAAGAGGAAGCTCTGCAGGCCTTCCAGTTTCCTTTAAGTAAGTGTCCACAAGCCCAAAGGTCATAGTTTGGGGCATTATTTTCTGTTCCAACAAGATCCACTCTGCTATGGAAAATCCTTTTGTATACTGTGAAGATTTTTTTTGGTTTACTAAAGAGCCAACTGGCCAATAGCTAGGCAGAAAGTAGTTAGGCAGGAGAGAGAAAGAGGGAAAGAAGGAGGGTAGAATCACCAGCCAGACACAGGGGAAGCAGGAAATGAGCTTGCTGTGCTGAAAAAAGTTACTGCTGCATGTAGGACAATTCTATATTCTGTCAATTATGTTTTAAATAAATGCTGATTGACCATTAGCCAGGCAGGAAGTATAGGCGGGAAAACCAGACAGGAAATAGAGGTGGGACAATGAGAACAGGAGTATTCTGGAAAGAAGGAAGCTCTTTCCCCAGTCCTGCCCAGACCACCAAAGAAGCAGGATGTAACCTGCCCCACTGAAAAGGTACTGAGCCATGTGGCTAACATAGATAAGAATAATGGGTTAATATGAAGCCTGAGCTAATGGACCAATCAGTTTATAATCTTCTGGAGACCTCTGCGTGATTTTCTTTGGGGCTAAATGGCTGCCAGAACTGGGCAGGACAGAAACTCCAACAAGCAGGCCCTCATGTTACAACTGCCATGTGGTAGAGCATAGATAAAACATATGGGTTAATTTAAGCTGTAGGAGCTAGTTAATAATGAGCCTAAGCTATCAGTCAAATATTTATAATTAATAAGTGTCTGTGTGGCTATTTGCAGAGTTGGCAGTCCCAATGAAAATCTCTACCTACTCCATTCCTGTGACTCATTGAAAAAAAAAACAGTTAATTTAGCTATAAATGATACATATCTGTAAGAAGAAAAGCAATTCAGAGAGCTTAACAAATGCCATAGGAAGTTCTAATCTATAATATCCTTCAGTTGTGTAAAATTGAGATGGGCCTGTTCATATTCTCAAAGAGCTGTCACTTGATATGTGAAACAGCAAGTACTTGACCCACTGAGTCATCTCTCCAACACTATGGTTTTATATTTTGAGGCAAAGTCTTGCTATATTGCCCAAGTTTGAAATCTCCTCATCCCACACCTGCCTTAGTCTCTTGAGTAGTTGGATCACAGATATGTGCCACCTTGTAGCCCCAAGTTCATTTCATATAAAACACATAAATCAAGAAAAAGATGGGTAAGTATATTATTAAAACAATGCAAATGTCGCTGTGATGAGATACCCTGATCAGAAGCAAGTTGTAGAAATAGAGTTCATTCTAGCATAAAGCAAAAGGGATACAATCTACCATGATGCAGAAAAAAATGAATAAGAGCATGAGTCTGGCCTGCAATCAGTTGGGAAGAAGAGTGATATCATTTCATCCATACACAGGAAGCAGAGAGAGAACAAGAAGTGGGGCTAACTTGTAGTGATGCACTTCCTACAGCAAAGTGCCACCTCATAAAGATTCCATAACCTTCCCACACAGCACCACTAACTAGAGACCACAGGCTCACATACATGAGGTCTTGGGAAAGACATCTCATTACAGTCAGATTTTATCTCTGGCCTTCCATAGGCTCATGGTCATCCCATCATGATAAATACATGTAATCCAACTTTAGTTAAAAATGTTTCTGTAGAGACCACACCAGCCATCAGTTCCAGGTAGGCTGCCCACCCATGGACCTTATCCCAGGCCCAAACTGGAGCAGAAATTCCCTGCTCTACTAGAGACTATTCCAGCTTTCAGAAATCTAGGCCAAATGGACCAGAAGATGAAAGAGGAAACACATACCAAGGAACAAAATACCCATTCAACAAAGACAAACTCAGAAATTAGTTCATAGACCTATAATCACCCCCAAACCATACACCTAGAGGCCAGCACAAGAACACAATCAAAATAGGAAAGGCAGTGTTTCACCATGAGAGCCTAGGTATCTTAGTATAACAAGCACTGAATATTCCCACACAGTTGCAGCACAAGACAAAGACCTTTTTTTTTTTTTTTTTTTGGTTTTTCGAGACAAGGTTTCTCTGTAGCTTTGGAGCCTGTCCTGGAACTAGCTCTTGTAGACCAGGCTGGTCTCGAACTAACAAAGATCCACCTGCCTCTGCCTCCCAAGTGCTGGGATTAAAGGCATGGGCCACCACCGCCTAGCTTATGTGTAGCCCAGGCTGGCCTTGAACTCGTGATCCTCCTGCCTTTGCCTCCTTCAGTAAATCCTACCGACATGCGCCACCACAACTGGCTTTTGGTTTTTCGAGACAGGGTTTCTCTGGCTTTGGAGCCTGTCCTGGAACTAGCTCTTGTAGACCAGGCTGGCCTCTAACTCACAGAAATCTGCCTGCCTCTGCCTCCCGAGTGCTGGGATTAAAGGCGTGCACCACCACCACCACCTGGCCAAGACCTTAAAACCAGCTTTATAAAGATAATTGAAGTTCTTAAACAGGAAATGAGTAAGTCACTTGAAGAAATCAAGTAAGCCAGACATGGTGGTGCATGCCTTTAATTCCAGCACGTGGAAAGCAGAGACAGGTGAACCTCTGTGAATGGAAGGTCAGCCTGGTCTGGTCTACAAAGGGAGTTCCAGGACAGCCAGGACTACACAGGGAAACCCTGCCTCTAGAGACAAGAAAGAAAGAAAGAAAGAAAGAAAGAAAGAAAGAAAGAAAGAAAGAAAGACAGACAGACAAAGAGAGGAAAAGGCAAACAAAAATTAGGAGAAATAGAAAAAAATCCCTTAATTACCAAAACCAGAAATAAAAAGGGGGCAATACAACAAACCTTAAGGAAATCCAAAGAATCATTAGATCATACTTCAAAAACCTGTACTCCACAAAATTGAAAAAGCTAAAAGAAATGGACAATTTCCTGATAGATACTACTTACCAAAGTTAAATTAAGATCAGATTAACAATTTAAATAAACCTATAACCCCTAAAGAAATAGAACTGTCATTAAAAGTCTCCTGACAAAAAAAGAAAAAAAAAAGACCAGGAACAGCACAGAATTCTACCAGACTTTTAAAGACCTATTACCAACACTCTTCAGATTATTCCACAAAACAGAAAGAGAAGGAACATTGTCAAATTTATTTTATGAGGTTACAGTGACCCTAAACCCAAACCACATAAAGATTCAACAAAGAAAGAGAATTACAGACCAATTGGTCTCATGAATATTGATGCAAGTGCAAAATAAACTACTGGCAAACAGAATCCAAGAAAATGTAAAAAGATCATGATTAAGTAGGTTGTAAGTTTTATCCCAGTGATGCAGAGTTGGTTCAACATATGAAAAACCACCAATATAATCCACCATATAAGGAAACTGAAAAAAAAAACATGTGATCATCTCTGTAGATGATAAAAAAAAGCCTTTGACAAAATCCAACAACCCTTTAAAATAAAAGTCTTGGACAGATCAGGTTAAGTGGGACATTGCTAATCTTAATAAAGGCAGTGTACAGCAACCTATAGCCAACATCAAATTAATAAAAAGAAGCTCAAAGCAATTCCACTAAAATCAGGAACAATACAAGGCTGTCCACTCTCTCCATATCTATTCACTATAGTACTTGAAGTTCTAGATAGAGCAATAAGATAACTGAAGAAGATCAGAGAATACAAATTCAAAAAGAAGAAGTCAATGTATTGCTATTTGCTGATGATATGATAGTATACATAAATGACCCCAAAAATTCTAGCAGAGAACTGCCACAATTCATGTACACCTTCAGTAAAGTGACTGGATACAATATTAACGACAACAACAAAAAGTCAGTAACCCTCCTATATGCAATTTACAAATGGGCTGAGAAAGAAATTAAGGAAACAACACCTTTCACAATAGCCACAAACAATATCTTGGGAAAACTCTCATCAAGCAAGTGAAAGAGTTAAATGATAAAAAAGCATCAAGTTTTTGAAGAAAAAAATTGAAGAAGATATCAGAAGATGGTAAGATCTCCTGTGCTCATGAATAGCTAGGGTAAACATGGTAAAAATGGCCACCACTATAATTGGCCACCAAAAGCAATCTACAGATTCAACCAAAGCCACATCAAAACTACAAGACAATTTACAGACCCCGAGAGGACAATACTAAACATCATGTGAAAAACCAAAAACCCAGATAGCCGAAACAATTCTGAACAATAAAAGAACATCAGGAGGTATCACTAACTCTGATTTCAAACTGTATTACAGAGCTATTGTAATAAAACCCACATGGTATTGGCATAGAAACAGACATGTTGATCATCAAAGACCCAGACATAAATTCACACACATATGGTTACTGAACTTTTTATAAAGAAGCCAGGAAGATACGATGGAATAAAAAGAAAGCATCTTCACCAAATGGTGCTGGTTTAATTGAATATCTACATATAGAAGAATGCAAAGAGATCCATATCTACCATCCTGCACAAAACTTGAATCCAAGTAGATCAAAGACTTAAACAGAAACCTGGATACACTGACACGAGAGAAAAGAAAGTAGGAAAGAGCCTTGAACACATTGGCACAGGAGACAGCTTCCTAAGGAGAACACCAAATAGCACAGGCACTAAGATAGACAATTAATAAATGGAACCTCATAAAACTGAGAAGCTTATATAAGGCAAATGACACCACCAATATAACAAAACAACAGCTTACAGAATGAGAAAAAAGTTTCATCAACTTCACACCCAAAAGAGGGAAAATATCCAAAATATATAAAACATTCAAGAAACAAAACATCAAGAAATCCAATAACACAACTTAAAAATTGGGTATAGATGCAAACAGAGAATTCTTAATAGATGAAACTCCAAATGGCTGAGAAACTCTTAATGAAATGCTTAAAATCCTTAGCCATCAGGAAAATACATGTCAAAATTACTTTGAGAATCCATCTTACACCTTCCAGAATGGTGAAGATAAAAAACACAAGTGACAACTGATTCTGGAAAGAATGTGGAGCAAGGGGAGTACTCTTTCATTAATGGTAGCAGTGCAAACTTGTGCAACCACTATGGAAATCAATATGGAGGTTCATTAGAAAACTGGGAATTGATCCTCCTCAAAATCCAGCAATACTACTCTTGGAAATATACCCAAAGGATACTCCATCCTACCCACAAGGAAGCATGCTCAACTATGTTCATAGCATTGTAGCACAACGCCTGCTCTACACGCTATGCACTACAGCATGGTTCTCAAGTTGGACAAGGAGCTGGAGATACACACATACAGACACAGAGACAAAGGTAACGCCAAGAATGCTCCTTATTGTGTTCCAGGGCAGCTTATATAGGGCCTACTTGCCTAAATGGCCATGCCCTAACCCTCAGCTGCAAGCCCACCAGAAACCACTCCCCAAACATCTGGAACTCCTGAGGGTCTCGTGCTCAGAGCAGCTGCAACAAATCCTTAGGCCCATATATTAAAGTCAAGATACCTTTTTAGCAGTCCCCAGAATCAATATCTCTCTTCAGCAATATACATAATCCAGATTGTCCGTGCACATTCCATCCTTTCAAGGCCTTCAATTCACCTTCCTGCCTCCTATTTATTAATTTCCTGCTGGCCAATCTTCCAGAGGGCATCCCTCAGAGAGTCCCTCATTCCTGATTTCAGCTGTGCCTCATGTGGTGCCTGCACCGTCTGGAACCACTATCAGGCAAGAATCTGGGGATGAAAAAACATAGACACATACCCATTTTCAATCAACCCTCACTGTTCCCAAGTGTCATCTCTCAGGGATCCCTAGTTCCCAATCTCACTGGGGGCCTTCATTTGTAGTACAATCCCTTCTCAATGTACTATGTGCTACATAGTCCGCGAGTCAGGCAAGGGACTAGAAATTCACACACACACAGCCAAAACTGCCCTCTTTACTGTGTTCCAAGGTAGCTTATATAGGGTCTCCTGAACTAAATGGCCATGCCCTAACTCTCAGCTGCAAGCCCACCAGAAACCACTCTCCAGACATCAGGAACTCCTGAGGGTCTCATGCTCAGAGCAGCTGCAAAACATGTTGTTTGCTCAGAGCAGCTGCAAGCATAGGAAAACAAGTTGTTTACTCTGGCAGGCAGGGGAGTCACAGGTAATTCAGGGTCTGGGGATCCACAGTCCCCAACATAGTAGCTTTATTCATAATAGAAACCGAAAACAACTTAGATGTCCTTCAACTGTTAAGGAATAAAATAACATGATGAAATTTGTTGGCAAATAGATGAAACTAGAGAAAAATTACCTTGACTGAGGTAACCCAGACCCAGAAATATGTACTGAGTTATAAGTGGATATTAGATATTATGTAAATGATAATTATGCTATAATCCGCAGAACTAGAAAGTCTAGGTAACAAGAAGGATCTAAGGGAACAAATGGATCTCCTTGGGCATGGGAAATAGATTTTTGCAAGTGAATTGGGGGAAGAAGGGAATGGAAAGAGGAGGAATCAGATTACGTCTAGTGGAATGGAGGGAGAATATTAGGACAAATGAGTAAATTTGGAAGGCATTCGGGGGCATGACATGGAAACCCAGTGCAGTAAAAAAAAACTCCCAGGATTCCAGGAGGGTGACCCTCTTGAGGAATGCCAGTAATGGAGAACTCAGAGCCTGAACAAGCCTTGCTCTGTAATCACACAAGGCTTACATTGGTGGTACCAGGACACCAACCCAGGAACAAAACCTTAAGCCCACTATCTATCCTGATTGGGGCAATGGAGGTGGAGAACTTGGGGGAGTGACCAACCAATGACTGGTTTAATCTGTGGCACAAGCCCTGAGAGAGATCCCATGCCCAACACTGCCTGGATGACCAGGAACTGGAGATTGGGTAGCCCAGAAACCTATGAAAGAATACAAATCAATAAAATGATTTCTAATGATATTCTTATATATGCATAGATTGGTGTCTGCCCAACCATCAACAAAAAGGTTTCTGCTGGCAGCTGATGGGAGCAGATGAAGAGACCTACAGCCAAACATTAGGTGAGAAGAGAGCCCAAATTGGAGATCTCCATCAAATCCCTTCTCTTGAAGATTGGGAACCCCATTGAAGAGGGGTAGAAAGAATTGTAGGAGCTGAAGAGCTCAATGAAACCAGAAGAACTTGGTCCAAGAATCAACTAAGCAAGGCTCATAGTGGCTCATGGGGCCTAAAGCAGCAGTCACAGAACCTGCATGGATCTATGCTAAGTCCTCTGCGAACACGGTATGGTGGTTAGCTTGGTGTTTTGTAGAATTCTAACAGTGGGAATGGGGGTGTCTCTGAGTTTTTTGTCTTCTGTTGGGACCCTTTTTCTCCTACTAGGTTGCCTCACCCACACGATATGAGGTTTGTGCTTAGTCTTATTGTTACCTTGTTATACCTTGTTATGTTGTGTTACCTTGTTATGTTTGATGGATATCCCTGGGTAGTCAACTCTTTTTTAACAGGAAGTGGAGGAAAAGTGGATCTGGAGGAGAGGGAAACTAGAGAAGGAAGTAGAGGAAATTGAGGAAATGGGGGGAGGGGAAACTATAGCCTGGATGTATAGAAAACAAACAAATAAATGAATAAATAAAAAGCAATATCTTCCTGGATGTATTAAAACAACAAGCAAACAAACAAACAAATAAATGACAATATCTTCCTGTAATGAAAATGCTCCTGCCATGACCATGCCATAGGATAAGAAATAAAGCATTAAAAGTATTTGGAACGGCCAGACAGCTTTACAATTGAGAGAACTTACTGCTTGTACAGATACTTGTTTGATTACCAGCATCCATATCAGGAATCTCATAACCATCATTAGCATCAGTTCCAGCAACACATGCACAATCAAATATTAAAGCATATATCTGACTGGGTTACAGTTGCTCATACTAATTTCATTTCAGTTACCCTTAATTTTCCACATGCTATGGGCTTATAAAGAATATTTTAGATAGTAAGGATTTTGAACATGCTGTTTTATTAAATTTTTTTTCTTTTCAGAATAAAACTATAAACAAAGACTAGGAGAGTCATCCATGCTTATCCAATTGGTTATAAAGGTAAATGACCTTGGAAGCATAAACAACATAAAGTGGGATAAGAAAGGACAGAAAAACAGGAAAAATGAGGAAATGATGATGAAATCTCCAATTCTAAAAATAGTAATGTTCTCACTTGAATTCAGGTCATGTCTTCCTATGTCATTTTATGGAAATAACCATGTAAGGAATGACTACCCATTTTTCCTACTGTCTATTCAATGCAGTTAGAGATATTTTGAGGTTTCAAGAAATTAGTACCCAAAAGATAGTTCCTAGGTACAGCCACAGAATCTATACCCCAGCCTGAAAAAAAAATTAAGTCATAGTAAGCATGTAGACCACCCATGTCTACATTCCAGCACCTAGCGTGCAGTCTGATGTAGCTTCTGATACTTGGCAGTTCAGAGATTCCCAGAGCATATTCATGCCCCACCATCTACTTTGACACGGTTGTCTTCCTTCTAATCATTCTGCACACAAATAAATGAAACCTTGGAAGATAGGTTTTTACTTCCTTCCTCCCAAAATTATACAGTGCAAAAAAGAAAGAAGCCATGACCAAGTATTTATCACCAAACCATTACAACACTTTACTTTTATGTCCTGCAGTTGAGCCTAATTTTCTTCCATAGTGAAGGTAGTGATCCTTTTAAATGACAGGGACTCTTCTCAGTTGCCTCTGACAAGAGGTGTAAACACAATAGTTATACTCATCTAAATTTCTCTGGGTTCCCTCACTGTACTCAGGAAAGAGCTGTTCTCTGAACTCACTTTATAATATCTGTCCTTAAAAGTCATAAAAATGAAAGATTTATGAGTTACTATGTTGGAAAGACATGAGACATGTAGTATTGCATTAAATATATTTTGAGGTGAAACTTTTTTTCTTTTTTTTCACATTTAATTTTTTATTATTGCATTATAATTAGTACCATTCAAAATTTCCACCTCCTCCGCTCCTCCCATTTCCCTCCCACTTCCCCACTCCCCCTCCCCTTTTCCCCTCCAGTCCTAAGAGAGGGCAGGTTACCCTGCCCTGTGGGAAGTCCAAGGCCCTCTTGCCTCCATCCAGGCCTAGGAAGGTGTGAATCCAAACTGACTAGGATCCCAAAAAGCCAGTACATGCAGTAGAATCAAATCTCAGTGCCATTATCATTGGCTTCTCAGTCAGTCCCCATTGTCAGTCATATTCAGAGAGTCTGTTTCGACCCAGAGCAATGGATTGAGCTCCCAAGGTCCAGTCGAAGAGCAGAAGAATCTTCATCCGGCGACGGATGGAGATAGACACAGAGACCCACGTTGGAACACTGGACTGAGCTCCCAAGGCCCAGCTGAAGAGCAGAAGGAGGGAGAAGATGAACACAGAAGTCAGAACCGCAAGGGATTCGTCCACCCATTGAGATGGTGTGCCCGATCTAGTGGGAGCTCACCAAGGCCAGCTGGACTGGGACTGAACGAGCATGTGATCGAAACAGACTCTCTGAATATGACTGACAATGGTGAAACTTACATGAAAAAATTAACCTTTCTTAATAGCCCTGGAGATTGACCCTAGAGCCTCACGCATTATAAGGAAGCATTCCTACTGATCTATAACCGACTGCTTACTTTTGTGTTTTTATATAAGTTCCCACTAAGTTGTCTATACTGGCTTTGGACTTTAAAATAAAATATTTAATTACATCAATTGTGAGTGTGTGCATTGGAGTGTGAATGCAAGCCAAGGCACACTTGTAGTGGTCACAGAACACATTGTGGAAGTCAATTAGTTCCTTCTACCATGTAAACCCTGGGGATCAAATTCAAGCCACCAAGTCTAGCAAGTCTAGCAGCAGACACCTTTACCCACTGAGCTATCACTCCTGCCTATGCCCTTTACATCCCATCTTAGCCTCTCAAGTGGTTCAGTTTACCAGGCTGCACCGTAGGCCTGGGTTAAAACTAACTCTCTTACTGCATATTGTTTGCATCCATTATCATATGGTGTAGTGGTTTGAGTGAGAATAGCCCCCATAGGCTCATATGTTTGAATGCTTGATTCCCAGTTAATAAACTGTTTCTAAAGGAAAGTTTTCCCTTACTGGGATAGATGTGACATTTTGAAGGAGATGTGTCATTGGTGACACAACTGGAGAAATTGTTTATTCCTTGAGGTTTCAGAAAACCACACCAGTCTCTCCCTCTCCCTTCTGATTCTTTTTCTTCTGATTCTTCTTCTGATTCTTCTTCTTCTTCTTCTTCTTCTTCTTCTTCTTCTTCTTCTTCTTCTTCTTCTCTCTCTCTCTCTCTCTCTCTCTCTCTCTCTCTCTCTCTCTCTCTCTCTCTCTCTCTCTCTGTCCCTCAGCCTGCTGTCTTTGAATCAAGATGCAAAGCCTTCAACTATTGCACTAGCACCAGCCCTGTCTTATTACTGTCACAATGGTCATAAATCAACCCTCTGAAATTCTAAGCAAGCTCCCAATTAAGTGTGTTCTCTTAGAAGAGTTGCTGTGATCATGGTGTCTCTTCACAGCAATAGTAAGTTACATGGTAATGCTATAGAGCGGATCCTTATGTCAGTCACCAAAATATTTAAACACCTCAAGAAACCAATTAAGCAATTAGTTTCTATTCACCAGCCCAACCACAGCCTGATAATGACTCCCCATACTCTTGTTTCTATTGGTTTGCCTATTCTTGCTGTTTCATATTTGTGGAACCATGAAGTGTGCAACCATGTGTATCTATGATTTTTAACTTAATATCTTTGCAAGGTTTACCCATTCTGTATCATGCATGGGCACATCTCCATATTTCTTGTTTGAATATTTTTTTATATTCTTTTATTTTTCATTCAAAAAATTTATACTTCCTCCCCTTCTCCCAGTCCCCTCCCACTCCCCCACTAACCCTCCTCCCTCCCCCTGCTTCCTTCAGAGGGGTCAGGGTACCCTGCCCTGTGGGAAGCCCAAGGCCCTCCCCCCTCCATCCCAGCCTAGGAAGGTATTCATTCATATAGACTAGGTTCCCAAAAAGCTAATACATGCAGAAGAGATAGGTTCCAGTACCATTATCATTGGCTTCTCAGTCAGCCCGCATTGACAGCCACATTCAGAGATTCCAATTTGATCATATGCTCATTCAGTCCTGGTCCAGCTGGATTTGGTGAGCCTATATTAGATCAGGCACACTGTCACGGTTGGTGGACCAGCCTCTCCTCCTGACTTCCTTGTTCATCTTCTCCCACCTTCTACTCTTCAACTGGACCTTGGGAGCTCAGTCCATTGCTCTGATGTGAATGTAGGTCTCTGTCTCTATCTCCATCCATCGAACGAAATTTCTATGGTGATGATCAAGATATTCATCAATGTGACTATGGGACAAGGCTAGATCAGGCACCTTCTCCTCTGCTGCCCAAGTACCTAGCTGGGGACATCCTTGTGGACACCTGTGATCCCCTCTAGAGCCAAGACTCTTGCCAATCCTAAAATGACTCCCTTAATGTAGATATCTTATTCCCTTCTCCAATATCCACCCTTCCTCCCTCTCCACCCTCTCACTCCCCCAAGCTCTCCCCAGTCCATCCCTTCTCCCTTCTCCCTCCCTCTCTCCCTTTCACCCCCCACCCCTACCTCCCCCATCCCCATTCCCATGCCTCCACCTTTAGCTCACAAGCCTAGAGAAGCCAAATAGCAAGGTGAACATTTCATTACATGCATATACTGCAATTTGTTTACCCATCTGTCCAATACAAGGCACTGCAGTAATCAGCACATGTTAGCTGTAGGAACAATGCTTCTCTGTACATTCTTAGTCGTGCATTTATATTTATTCAGATCTTTTCATTCTTTGAAGTTTTCCTCCAGAAGAGTGAGCTGGCCTAGACCACTCAAGTCTCTCCCTTACTTAAGGCTCATGTCCAAATGACTCCACCTGCCCAAAACAGCACAATCTGCAGGAGACATTTTGCATAGAGTTCTTTGCAATACTATCATAATCATAAACACTCTTCTGACTCTGTTCTCTTTGCTTCTGTTATGCCAGGCTGTTAAACAGGAGCTGTAACTGGCTGTCAGACCTCCCCACCACCATAGACCCTAATGTACCCTGGAGGAAAACTTGAAAGAATGAAAAGATCTGAATAAATATAAATCAGAAATTCCAGATTATTCATTTCAAGTGGGCAGAAATGAAGTTGACTTTAGTATCTGAGTTTCTAGCCTGTAATTGGGCTTAACTCATTCACTAATCGTAATCATTTTTCTATAGTCTTTCAGTTTTTATCCATAGAAAAGCCAGTCTTTGTGAGCAGAGGTACAATCATTTACTAATATCTTTTATTTCTATTCCTATCTAGTCTCTGCAGATTAGCTGGATCTTGGGGCGTTCTTTCATGCTTACCCAGATACTCATGCTAGAGCATACCTTAGCTTCGGCTTACATCTAGCCAAGATGTCAGCCAGAGATGAAAACTTTACTGTCTTCTGTAACTTACAAACTTACAAGCTTCTTCAGTTTGAGCCTGCACTCTGCCCGGGCTTCGAGATGCCTTTCTAACTTCCCTCATATACTTAAGCAATTTGTCAATTTTCTCAAAGAAACTTCTCCTCCAAACTTTTACCCTCTGCATTGTTTTAATCAACTGTAATCTGCTCCCGCTGGTAATGTGTGGCTTATTTGACTTAAAATAATCTCGAGGAATGTGAGACTCATATTCCTAGACTAACAACTTACAGTTTTCCAATTGGACTCAAACCTCACTCAACAAGAGGGAGAATGTGCCTGGTTTTGAAAACCTAGGTAACTATTTGTGCAGTCATGGTTAAAAGAAAAGAATCTACAACTACTAATTAACTAAATAACTCCTAATAATATAATCTAAAAATATTTGTCCTCACAAATAAATATAGTTTCTGTCCTTCATCAAGGACATATCTTTCTATAACAGAGACCACTACAGAAAACTACAACCAATGAAAATACAGACTTGTGGATCCCAGTCCCAGAGAAGATGTCTACAAAGCATCCTTGTACATAAGGCCCAGAGGACATTGTGAAAGAGGGGCAGAGACATTGTAAGGGTCAGAGCATCAGGTTTGCTGTGAGACTGTGCCTCCTACTCATATCAGAAGCTGCACCCTTAAAGTCTCACAAGCATGACTGCACAAATGTGAGCTGAACAAGAATAACACCAATGAATATGCCAAAGTAAGAAAGCCCATGGAAGCTCAACTCTATATATACACACACACATACACAAAAAAAGCCAAGAAAACAAAACAAAACAAAAAACCACTATTGGCAACTGAAGAAAGCTGGGAACAAGGGAGGTGGCTTTCCTCAAGGAAGAACATACCAGTTGGCACGTGGTCACAAAACTCATTATATGAACTAGATATATATGTATATACAAATACATATGTGCATGCGTAATGATTAGTACAAAAAAAAAGAAAGAAAGAAAAAGAAAAAGGCCATGATTCTGAAGGAGAGTAGGAATGGTATATGGGAAAGTGTGGAGGGAGGAAAAATAAAGAGGAAATATAATTATATTATAGTTTTAAAAAAAGAAGTAATGCTTCAAGCCAATGTATTTTCTTGTTCTAAAATATAGCAAATTACGTTGAACAAAGTCAATTGCTTTACATCAGACTTTTCGGTAGCTCTCAAGCATGTTAAAACACTATTTGAGATCAAGACCTGCTTTATTTCCTCCAGAGATGGGGCCAAGAGCTCACACCTGGAGTACACACGTCTTCAAGTGAGTTTAGGATGAGAAAGAAGGGAGAAGAGTGAACGCAGGTAAAACTGGCACACAGCTTCCCTGTGGTTTTCACAGTACCTTCTTTACTTACTTGCTTTGCCATAAACCTTTGACCAGTTTTCAGAGTCGTGACAGGGTTGATTCTCATGGTTTGCTGCTCATATTTCAGTGCATCTGTGAAGGAACAGAAACTGGAGCTACACAGTCTAACATTTTCACAGATTCCTTCAACACCCCTGTAATTTTAACTTAGTTGTGATGGACTTACCTCTATCTTTTGCCTTTGCTTTGCAGGTTACAGAGCTTTTCCCACAGTGAAACATTTTGAGTTATCTGGTTTGAAAGCAGCGCTGCTACTCACTAGGGGTGTAGCTCCAGCAATTCACTTTGCAAAGCTTTGTAGCTTCAGCTTTTGCAAATTAGGGAATGACAACAGTGAAAAACCTCTCAAGTTCTTAAGGACGATCTGGATGTCAAAATAAAACAACATCTGCAAAAACCTTCATAAAACTGTAGAATGGTAAAAAAATAGCAATTACTTTAAAGGAAAAATGAATGAACTCTGTTTTACCTATCATGATCTCTGTAGTCTTTGATTCTATACAAAGATTTCCAAACTATTTGACTTTTCTTGTTTTATTCTGTCAACTTTTCCTGTCAATCTTAATATTATAATGCTTTTGTCACTCACAATAAGCACTGTTTGTATTGTTATTTTCTTGATGACGTGAGCTAAAAACATGCCATACAATTATGAAATAGAATGAGGTTATCCTATTTGTTATTCTATCTAAGAAAAAATCAAAATATATGACGGCAACATTACTGAGGGACAAATACACCTATCATTGCTTAAAATGCTATTTAAAGACAATGAAATGGAGTAGAAGCCTTTGCTATCTGGGAACCCCACCAGCCAGCTGTTCAAACATTTCCATTACTCAAACTAGTTTTCAGAGTCTACAGTTTATTCATCCAAACTGAAAGTGAAAATTGCTTTCAGAGAGCTTGTTTTAGTTTTTCCTTTTTTAATTGAAAAATTTTTTCAGACAATAAAGAATAAGCTCCTGCTTGTCCTGTGCTAAGTCCTTGCAAATTAAGGTTTCTATTTGTAATTAAGAACAAGTTCCTGCATGGCCCTACCCCAACCGGGGTCTATGTCAATGTCCATGGCCCCTATTACCACTGAAGGCTGTGCAGATATCCAGAACCTGGCCTGACACTGAGGCCATGGTGGTGCCCGAGGGAAAAGCTGTCACCAGGGTCATAGAGACCAGGGTGGTCTGCATTGCCACATTGAACAATGGCGACATCTGGCCCAAGCTGTGGCGTGAGCCACCATGTGGAGCCCTATTGGAATCTCAAGACCATGCTACTGGTGGTCCCATGCTAATATGGGATGCCCAATATGCCACATGGTGACATCTAGGACCAAGTTGCTGTAGATGGTCATGTCTGGATCTGTGGTCCTGTTGCAGCTGAGGTCTTTGTTTATGTCCATTGCTCGAGTTACCACAGGGGCTAATGAACCTTGTGTTGAACCATAAGTTGAAGTACAAGGGCCATGATGAGCTGGCCCCACCCCTCATTGGCCTCAGAAGAGCCAACACCTCTGCACACACACATGCCTGAGAGTTGACCCCTCATTGGCCCCTGGGATAGAGGATTCCAATGACCCTAGCAAGGGAGAGCTGCTCCTACCCCTCAAAGAAGAGCTGGCCTCTGCACTTGTAAAAGCTGGTCCTACCCCTCACCCCAAAAATGGGAGAGCTGGATCTGCCCATCACCTAAGCTGGGTGTTCCCAGTAACCTAGACCTACCAACTCAGTTAACTACCAAAGCACACATCCAGGACTTTAAGTTGTCTACCCCATTTATGGCTTGATGGAGTGCTTGTAGGGGCTCATCCTTCAGAACCATAGCTGCAGGATCTCCATGATTTGGAGCAACTGCAGGATATCTAAGGAGATCCAGTGAGGGTCTAGTATTGATGGTATATCAGAAGCCAAAGGCCTTGGTCCTGATCAACAACACATTACACAATGAACATTTGCAAGTAAAGCTATTTGGACAAAAGGGCCTACTGCATGATACACAGCAGTTCCCAACACCACTAAGAAGAATGAAGAAGTGATAGAGAGGCAGGAAAGATGCAGGATCAAAGTGTTTTTGTTTGTTTGTTTTTAATTTTTGTTTTTCTTGGTTTTGTTTGGCTGGAGGTTGTTTGTTTGTTGGGATCAATATTCTTATTTGTATTTTTTCTATTTCTTATTTTATTTTATTTTTATTATTTCTTTTTAAGTTTTCCTTTGGAGGGAACTCTACAAGGGTTAAGGGAAATTTTGGAGGGACTGGAAATGGATGGAATCGGGATGCATGATGTAAAATCCCCAAAGAATCAATTAAAAAATTATGTTAAGAAAATTGAAAAAATAAGTTCCTGTTTCTTAGATCTGATGTAAACTGCTTGAAAACACATTCAAATACCTTGTTCCTTCCCTTTCATTTATCTTTCTAATAATGTATAACAGCCAACCCTCTCATCCCTGTGGAAACCTTATCTTTCCTGTAGAAGAGACTTCAAGAGGTCATTGTGGGCTGCACTCTCAAGCCCCGAGTTAGGATGAAATAGACAGAGAGCCATTTTTGGGTACACCCAAAAGTACAGCATGGTTTAATTGAACAATCATGGATTTTGGTTTTTTTCCTAGTGATTCTCAGGTTTAACAACACCTCATCAAAACACAAAATAAGAATCCATAGTATATAAGCGAAAGACCAGTAAGATAAAAAAAATGCCCACGCAAAGCAATTTGAGATGAAAAGTCTACAAAATTACCATTAAATTCATTTTGTTTTGGCCATTTCCTGGGATCTACCCTGAATTTAAAAGACTTAGGAACAAAGCATATGTTTTTGTTTTTGCTTTTTTTAAAGAAACTATGTAGGAAATTGTGATGGAAACCCATCAGAGTGATGACTTAAGACACCATTCAGGTCTCACAACAATTCAGTCTTATTTGCGTAAAGTATCATGATCTTTGTCATCTTACAAAGTAAATATTTCCATTGGACCATTGAACTGAGCTCAAAAGGCTTTATGTGCTTCATTTCATACCAATCCGCTAGAAAAGGTGCTGTAATCACCTTTCAGATCTTGATTTGATATGAAGCTCAGCTGTCCTTCCCCAGCTCCAGATAATGTCTTGATGCTTTTGTTTCACCTGTACAGTTTTCTTTTTCCTCACTTATTACTAACTTTTTCCCACACTTATTACTAACACTCTTTGAAATCACACATCTTTTAAAGATCTATTTCTAGGGACTGTGATCTCCTCATAGAATTTATGCATTTCTTTATCCAGAGCAGATGCTGTGATTCAGTAGATCAAACATGCATCTAGAAGGATTATCTCTCTTTGCCTGACTAGGGCTCCTTTGCTAAAAAAAATCTTTCTTTGTGGATCAACACAACCTTTCCCACCTGCTAACTTTCATGACACAGAAGCACTCTAAACCAGGGCTATTTTATTAATTCAAAATCTTTCTAGTATTTATTTTTGGTTTATGTGTTGTATTGATGTGAATGTGTGTGTGTGTGTGTATGTGTGTGTGTGTGTGTGTATGTGTGTGTGTGCATGTACTCATGTGTATGGACATAAGAGATGGACAGGAGGTATCTTTATCTCTCTCAGGTTTATATTTGGAGACAGGATCTCTCTCTCTGAACCTGGAGATAACTGCTCAGTAAATCACAGAGATTTTCCTGCCTGCAAACCCTCTACCTAAGGATAGAGTTGCAAGTTGAACTTTTACCTGAGTAGCAGGAATCTAAACCCAAGAACTCATGCTTAAGTATTTTACTGACTGAGTTGTCTCCCCACACTCTTTTAGCATTTTTATATACCATTTCCAACATCCAGGTCTTAGATAACAGTGTTATGGTTATTGTTAAAATTCCCTTATTCCCCCAAGACCTGCTATGGAGGGAAGGTCCACATTTTCCTCAATACTCTAGGAATATGTCTTCTAAAACTTATATATGATGATGTCATTTATTGATTAAAGTTCTTTTCTAAATATACTTGTAGAACAGGTATTGCCAAAGTGATCCCAGGCTAAACTCAGACCTCTCCCTTGTTTTATAAATAAAGTTTTGTTGGAACATAGACATTTCCAGCCACAGGCATATTGTCTATGTCATTTTTATGCTACCACAGCTGAGTCTAATAGCTGCAAAAAAGACCATATGTTTTCACAAAGTCAAAAATATTTACCATCTGGCCACTTACATTGAAAATTTGCCAACCCCTGGCATAATCTAGAGCTCATAAGTTTGGCCGACATATGGGGCCATTTATGAAGGTCCACTCACATTTCACATTTACCCTACAGCATATTTACTTGAGATCAAAACCACAGGAAAATATTGGTAGTCTCCGGAATATAAGAGGCTGTTTTATCCATGGTGCTCCTCTTCCTTCTGCCTTTTCTGTTACAAATGCATTTTCCTTACTAATGCCATTCTTAGTTACTATCGGAGTCCACAGTTTTGGTCTGTTCCATCTTGACTAAAGGTGAGAGAGTTCAAACCTATTCTTGCTCCTCAAGGCCAAATAATAGGAAGTTTGGCCAAAGGTGTGGTTACCGGATGTCTTGCTACTCAAAGACCATACAACAGGATGTTTGGCTTAGGATGTGGTTAGTAGGTGTTTAGAGACGTAAGGAAGTAATTATGCTTGTTTGTTCCTTGTAACATGGTAAGAATGCCTTTTGCCCTCCTTTTTTGATTGGGGCAGTAAGGACTATGAGTAATAAGCTTGGGGCTGTTCTAGTCTTCACTGAAAGCCCTCCTGACTCTATTTTCTGTCTCTTGTCTCTTTCTTTCTTAATCCTTACTCCCTCTTTCAGACACCTGTAAACAAGTCAGCTGGCCCCGAGGAGTTCCCAGCTTAGCTTCTGGTCTCAAAGGTTCCTGGGTTATTGAACATCCCTAAGGAGCTTTTCCAAAGCAGTAGTTCTGAACTTCTTTCAGCCTCGCCATATACACATTGGTCAAAGAACCAATCATCTCTTGTCTGATTTTATAAAATATTAGTTTCTATGTATTTGATAATGGTGTGTATGTGTTTGTATGTATTTTTATTGAAATCATATTCTCTCAGTTTAACCCAAGAATTTGAGATATGTAACACTACTATGATTTTGATACTTCTGGCTCAACTCTCTTCTTGCCAATTTTAACATCTTCTTGTCTCTACTGATTTTTGATTCTTAGTCTTATTTGTAAAGCATTTTCAGATTTATGTAAAACTCTAATTGAGTGAAGAGTTCAGAGTTCCACATCTTCCTTTAGTTCTTCCACTCCTTCCTTACCATGTATTTTTTTCTCTTCTTATCAATTTTTACAATAGTCAAATTTATTTGTTATCATGGATGAGTCAATATTGACACATCCTCATTTCAAGCCTTCAGTTTAAATCTGGGCTCACTCTTTGTGTTGCACATGTACAGGCTTTAGATCACTTAGAACACCTCTGTATTCTACCTGTTCACCTTGCCTCTACCTGACCTGGGCAGCCACTGACCTCCTCACTGTCTCCATACCTTTGCCTTTTCCAGAACACAATTGTATTCTCCTTTGAAGGTTTCTTGGGCTTGCTTTTCCCACTTAAAAATTTCCTGCTTCACAGAAAAGTCAGTCAAATACTATGGTCCTGTAGGCTGATGATGGATGCCTCAGTGTTGCAGAAGAACTTTGAGTGACTGTTCAGGCAACGAGATGTCTCTGTCAATTCTAGAACTTTGGGAGTTGCTTACAATGCACTTCATGTTTACTTAGGTAATATTATATCCTTCTGGGGTCTTTGAAGAGTTGAAGACAGATAGTTATAGTTTTTCTTAGTTATGATAAAAGATAAATTAGATATAAAACTTTAGACTCACAAAGATAGGATAGATGATAGAGTATTTTTCTTAATTTTCCAAATGTAAATGGACCAAATATTGTAACTATAATTCTTGCTTAACAATTGTTCTTTATATGTAATTTTATTATGTTAAAGTTAAAACCTTTCTTTTCAATTAGACAGAAAAGGGGAGATGATGTGGGAAGTCCTTTTATATATATGTTGTTTTTATTGGCTAATGAATAAAACCATTTTGGCCAACAGCTTAGCAGAGTAAAGCCAGGTGGGAAATCTGAACAGAGATAGAGAAAGAGAGTAAACATAGTCAGGGAGACGCCATATAGCTGCCAAAGGAGACAAATGCCCAATGGAGCTTTACCAGTAAGCCACAGCCTCATGACAATACAAAGCTTAATAGAAATGGGTTAATTTAAGATATAAGAGTTAGCCAGGAATATGCTTGAAACATTGACCAAACAGTGTTGTAATTAATATAGTTTCTGTGGGATTATTCTGGTCTGAGCAGCTGGAAAACAAACAAGCAGTCTCTGTTTACAATTTTCAGGTGTTTTTCTTCAAGCATTGTACCATTGAAGGGCAACTTGGTTGGCTTCAAGGTTGGACAACTGTGAACAGCAATGCTGTAGAAATGTATGAAATCATCATTGTATTTACATAAGCCTTGACTTTGTTTGGACAAATAGCAAGAAATGCTATCATGGTGGATCATAGGATGAACATTTTCTTACCTCTGTAAGAAGTAGTCAATCTCTCTTCAGAAAAAGAAGGATCATTTTGCCTTCCTACCAATAACGAATGAGAGTCCTGGAGAGGGCACATTCTCAACAGTGTTTGATATTGGTCTGTTTTGGCCAACCCAGTGGATATGGTGCTCACCATTTTAATTCATTTCTCTTACACAGAGTGTTGGACATCTTCCACATGTATGTTTGGTACGTGTGTAACTTTATTAAGGTGTCTGATCAGATCTTCTGCCCATTTTAATTGGGTTGTTTATTTCCTTATCATTTAGTTTTAATTAATAGCTTTTTGCTCCTCCTACAATTATCTTCACTGTTGCTAATTATGATACTAATTATTCATGTGCTCTTAGCAAATGCCAGCCAAAAGTGTTTTTACAAACATTTCTCCATGTAATCCTTCACATAAGATGTTTTACCTACTCTTATCCATGAATAAATGTCTTAAAGGGGTTCATTAACTTCTCTAGAATTACACAGCAGGCAAGCCACAGGCCTAAATTACAACCCAGTCTTAGAATCTTCAGAATCAAAACCCTAACCAAAATACAGCAACCCTTCCTTTATTCAACTGACATGTAACAGGTTTGCATCATGTGACAGGATTATGTCATGTGACATGTTTGTGCCATGGTGAAGTATGCTGAATAACTGTGTACATCTGAATCTCATTAGAAGAAAGATCAGAAACATGCCTGCCTCTCTCCAAGGCCAGGTCTTACTTTCTCTTCTTAAATAATCTGAATCTTTTTCATTTTAGATAAATTAACTTTTTTATAGTTAAACAGGCATAAGTAGAAAATATAATGGGTTTCTTGTCCCCTCGAGTTACAAATGGGTCAATTAGCAGTTCCTAATTTGGTCTGCTACTCACTTCCATATGGAACAATCAGTAATTCAAATAAAGAAATCCAAATGTACTTAGCATAGTGAGGGTGTCTTCCCCTAGACACATGTTCACACGTCTGGACATTAAGATGAATCACAGAAATTATACACATTTTCAAAATGTTAGGTTAATCATGAAAAGAATGAAGCTTATTAAACTCAGCCCAGTCCTACTGTTTAGACTAATGCCTGATCAGAATTTAGAACTCAAGGCTTACCCTAGAGTTCTTCCAGTTTTTCTGACTGCCACACCTTTTAACCCTCTGGCTGTTTGCAGTGGTTTTTCAGTGGTTTTACATGTTTAGCGACATTCCATTTCAAGCCAGGTGTGTTAGCACATTCCTGTAATCATAGCACTCAGAAGGCTGAGGCAGGAGGACTGAGATTTGGAGGCTAGCCTGGGCTATATTGTAAAACCCTGACTCAAAAAAAAAAACAGTTAAAAAAAGAAACAATACAGATAACAAACAAAAATACATCCCAAAGTGTTCAAATGGACAGTATTGCAAGTGTGTTTGTGCTGCACGGTTGCTTCCTCCCATTGTTCATCTCGAACAGTGTCACAAGTGTGTCTGTGCTGCATGGTTGCTTCCTTCCATCATTCATCTCGAACAGTGTCACAAGTCTGTCTGTGCTGCATGGTTGCTTTCTTCCATTGTTCTTCTCTAACACTATCATAAGTGCGTTTGTGCTGCATGGTTGCTTTCTTCCATTGTTCATCTCAGACCAGCTTTGGAAAGCATATACTAAACATCTGAGTCACGTAAAATTCATGAGGAACATCTGGCAACCTTTTTAGGAGCTGTTTGACAGCCCCTCATGCTGGTTGCAACAGAAAATAAGTAACTCTCGACTGAATTTTGCCTCCCTGGATCAACACATTGAATTCCTGTTCCCAACGCCATTTGGTGATGTGGGTTTGCTGGGTTCATGAGATCAAGAGAGTGGGGCTTTCATAAGACATCAGCACCCTTGTAAAAGAGACACCAAACCCCCCTTTCTCTTTCCCTACCATTCCCTCATCTCTTCCCTTTCCTCTCTCTTTATTTAGTCCTACAATGCTTCCTCTTCTCTTTTCCCTTTTCACCAACACATGTTATTAAATATAACTTCCGTAGAGTTTTATGATTAAAAAATTCACTTTTGTTTGCTTTAATAAAGAGACAGAGAAGGAATGACAAATATTCTGGAATTTCATATCTTAAAGCCCGTTGAGGCTGTTGTTCCTGATCTGCCCTACGGATGAGCAAACCAGCTGCTCTGGTACTCGGCATGCCTCTCTTAGTACCTCTTCCGTAGTCATCTGTTCTTTCACAGCCCTCACCGTCACAAACATGAACACTGTCCATGCAATGGAGACTGGGAATAAGACATTTAGATGCTGATTCTGTTTTTAATTTTGTGTTAAGTGTGTGTGAATATGCACATGTGTATGAGACATTGTGTGTGTGTGTGTGTGTGTGTGTGTGTGTGTGTGTGTGTGTGTGTGTGTGTGTGTGTGTGTGTGGCAGAACTGTACTTACCCATGAATGTGGAGGCCAGAGTCTGTTTGCTTATTTTTTCTAAGGCAACCATTTTGGATATACCAACTGATGAGAGAGTTCCAGGCTCCACCACTGGTGCTACCAATACAGGAACTTTTAAATGGGTACTGGGGATCTGAACTCGGGTCCTTGTGTTTCCCTACAGAGTAGTTCACTCACTAAGCCATCTTGCCAGCCCTAAGATATTTTTTAATCCTATTTAGCTTCTTTTTATATCGTCATGAGATGAGAAAACTGAAGTTCAGAGAGGTCAGGTCATTTACCCTCAAAGAACAAAATGCATGCACAGTTCAGGACAAGGATCTGAAGTCATGTCTTTCTGCTTCACTAATCCAGCCTGCTAGCTTCATTGTCCCTCCTCTGCAGTCAGTCTTTTTCGTCAGGACTGCTGGCTCCCAGTAATGACATGGAGATTTATTGTAAATTATATAAGCTCTGCTGATACCTTGGGCTTGTTACTAACTAACTCTTATAACTTAAATTACCCATTTTTACCAAATTTCTTTTTGTCTCATGGCTTTATTACCTTTACTCTGTATTGTCCATGCTGTTTCCTCTCTATCTGGCTGGCAAATCCTTTCGTTGTCGTCGTCTTCCTCCTCCTCCTCCTCCTCCTCCTCTTCCTCCTCCTCCTCCTCCTCCTCCTCTTCTTCTTCTGCTTCTTCTTCTTCTTCTTCTTCTTCTTCTTCTTCTTCTTCTTCTTCTTCTTCTTCTTCTTCTTCTTCTTCTTCTTCTTCTTCTTCTTCTTCTTCGTCTTCCCAGCATTCTGTATGCCTGAAAATCCTGCCTGGATATTGGCAGTCATCTTTTGAGTAAACCAAATAGAATGGCACATCTTCACACTGTGCAGTGTGAAGAAATTATGTTAGAATGTGAAATAAACATGAATGGCAAGTAGGTCACTCCTCCCATGACCAGATTCATAATGGAGGTGCTCTGCACCATAACCTGATGCCCTTTCTCCCACAGGCAGGCAAGAATGCAGGAACTATGCTCTAGCTGAGTTCTGTTTCAGTAAAGGAATGAAATAATTTCCTTGTCTATAGTAAAGAATAGGGGAAAAAATCTCTCTGGTTCCATTCCCTAGATCATACATCTCCATAGAAGAAAGACCATGCCTAATCCATCTCTCTATATATAGCACACCCAGTGTGGCATACATACAGAGTGTTGGATGCTTAGCAAATGCTCGAGCATTTTTATTAAAATGCGGAACTGAACTAGTCACATCTATAATTCAAGGATGCTGTTTCATCATTTTCTCAGTCAATAATAATGACAATAATAACTGGAGCACATAGCCCGAATTTAAGTGACATCTAATTTAAGGCAGACTTTATGAAACACTCCAAAATAAAATTCTTCATTAATACATCTTCTAGCCCATCAGCAAGCAAATAAGGAAATATTGAGGGATCAGGCATCTTATAGAATTGTCCAAAATTATTAACTTCTGTAATATAGATTCAAGTCCAAAGCTTAATCTCCTTTTAATAGTTCTAGTTTAACAGATAAAACTTTATTGCCCTGCATTAGGTAGCATTAACTGGAAGGAAATAGAAGTGTCTATCTAAGAATGCTTCATTTTATCTCAAGTAATGGACAGGTTTTGTTTTTGTTTACAATAACAATACAAGAGATAACTTAGTAATCATGGGACTTCCTCACAGGCATAACAACCTGTGTTCACATATCTATAACCATATAAAACAGACCATGGCAAGTTAACATATGTGTGTAATCCCAGCACCCCTACAGTGAGTTGAGGAGAGACACAGGAGGATCCTGAGGCCAGTTAGCCTGGATTAGCCAGTGCCAACCAAGAGACCTAATCTCATAGCACTTGGAAGTCAATGACTAAATCCCAAGATTGTTCTCAGACACCACGCACACCAGGGCACTCAAGTGCCTACACTCATACACATGAACGTGGACAAAAGTGCTCACACTCACACACATGAATATAAGCATACATGCATGCATTTTATACAAACCCATACCAAGAAAACTTTACAGATTTATCTCAAAAATCCAAAGATATTCACAAACAAATGTGTTCATGCTATAAATATGCCCTTAATAAAAAACATTCCTCCCAAGTGAAAACCTGAATTTATGAAATTCTAAACTATTTAAAGTCAGCAACTGAGAGACAGAATTAATTCTCTCCTAATGAAACAGGAAATAATATTTCTGAGAATCAGCAACTAATGTGTAACTTAAAGCTACCCCAGAGAATGTAAATACAAAACTCCTATCAAGGAAGGGTCTAGTAAATTCTTAGTGTGTACCCAATTATTATTCCTCTTTTATGCCAGAGAAGTGGAAATGAAAACAGCCCCATCAACCTTAAGCACAACACTGATTATAAATGTACAATAATTTCAATGTTGTTGTTTTAATAACATTAATTGCTTTTTTTCAGTGTTTCATTGAAAATCAATATCTTGTTCAAGACACTCCCCTTTGTTTCTCACTAAATATAAAGGACCTCAAATCCATTATAGCTTTAAAGAGGCCAACACATAGGTGATACTGGAGCACTGCAGGACATGTTTGTAAGATGCTCTGAGCCTTCTAGGAAGACCTTCATGCTGCCAATACAAACACAGCACAAGCCTTTGGCACAGCAGTGGGCAATACAGAGGTAGTGTTCTGGTTAACCCATTTCATTGCACATGCTGAGGACCTCAGGGTGTCCCTGACTCCATAGGGGAATGGAGGTGGCAAAAGTCCTGCACAGAATTTATATAGAAGGAGCTTGGTTCAAACAAAGACACTCTTCCCCCAAAATTTGCAGGGTACTTGAAACTAGAAGCATAATATTAGCTGGTGTCCATGGTGAGTAATCCTGCTACATCTCAGAACAAGAGAATCAATGATGTCACAGAAATAATCAAGGAGCTGACCTCCTTGGTTGGTCATTCCATGACAGTGCAACGAGTGAACCGAAGACATCTTGAAAATTCAAGGAACTCATTCCTGCCATCCCGAAGTCAACTCATCTCCCCCACCCCCATTCTTCCAAGTGGAAGAATAATCACTTACCTGAGTCATTCGAGCATAAAATGGCTTTCTCAAACAGGCAGTTTAAACTATTGGAAAGATATTGCAAATTTGAAATAAATATAGCTATCCCTTCTCTTTACTCCTCCCTCTCACCTATTGGCATGGGGGAGTGGAAGGGAACTCTGGCAGAAAATGAGGACAGTTACAGAGGATTAAACCCTCAAGTGCTTTGTATAGACTAGTTAATAAGACTGAATTTATTATTCAGACATGCACACACATGCACACACACACACACACGTGAGCACAGCCATGCACACACACACATACCCTTGAACACAGACACACACAGACACACACCCCAACACTTTGCCTTCCTTTTTATTTTTCCAATTGCTTTATAATGAAAACAGATTACATTTGAAGAGAAAAAAACACCCATTTGAAAGCTTAACTGGTGTTTTCAAAAATTTTCAAGCAGCTATGAATTTCAATACACTTCCAAAGCAGCTGTAGCATTTTACTTAAAACATCACTCCTACATTTCTATTCCAACCTTCTTGGTGAATTCAGATTGAATAGCTATAGCTATCCTTGAATCTTGTGCTGCCATTATTTATAATACATAGCTAAGAAGATTTTCCCAAAAATTCCCATCTGAAAATTGTATCTCAGAAATGAATTGAACAAGAGAAACAAGATACAAAGACTTTTTACACCTGGGTGTGATCTCAATCTATTTTTAAGAGAACATATGAGCAAGCCTGTGGTTGTTGTAACAGACAACTAAAACCTAATACATTATTCCAAGGGACTAGAAAACACAAAGCAACTATCCCAGACTCCTTTTGAGTCATTCCAATTTATTTATTTCAGCTTGAAGTAAGCTCAAAGTTGTCCTTAGATATAAATAAGGAAAAACGGGAAGGGTGAAGTCGAAGCACACACATTTATTAAATACTGTCTTCTAATCAAGTTAAGTGTGCTTTCAGACATAATCCTCCCAACAACCCTTTACTTAAGGAGGAACTATGCTTATTCAAATTCCAACTTAACAAATTGGCACTCAAAAAAGGTGAATGTGCCTGCTTTGTTTGCCGTGGGAAATGGTTAGGCTAACAGATCATCTTAACTGCTCCAAAGTCAGAGCTTATATCTTCCCTCGTGCCTTTGTCTGGAGGTACATCTGAGTTCCAGTATCAACGACAGCAAAGCTGTGTGCATATCTTGACTTTCCAACCAACTTGGCACATTATTCTAATAAGGTTGAAATTAAAATTAAATGAACCTCACCTTCCACTTTAAAAAGCTAAGTCAAATGTATCTACAGCACAGACATTTGAGGAGACTATTAGATAATAGGTGGTTTGTACAGAGTCCGACCCTTTCTGTCCACAACCAGACCCTGGAAAATTATGGCCATTGACTTCACATATTATAAACTCTTCAATTTTGTTTTAAAGCTCTACACAGGTATAAGTCAAGGCCAGTCTTTCAGAAATAGAGCATGTAATATCATAAAGGCATCTTTCCTGGGACATGGAAGTACACAGATAATGATAAACACACAAGACTTCCAGGGAGATGATGTCACACCAACTTCTCAAAGCCACCTTGTTCCTAGTGAGAATTTAATGTAGGATGGTGTGCTGGACAGTTTTATGTCAATTTGACACAAGCTAAAGTTGTCAGAGAGGGGGGAACCTCATTTGAGAAAATACCTCCATAAGATCAGACTATAGGCCAGCCTTGAAGGCATTTTCTTAGTTCATTATTGAGGTGAGGAGAGCTCACCCATTGTGGGTAGTTCCATCCCTGGCCTGGTGGCCAGAAGTTTTAAAAGGAAGCAAACTGAGGAAGCCAGTAAGCAGCCCAACACCATGGCCCTGCATCAGCTCCTTTCTCCAGGTCCCTGACCACTTTGAGTTGCTGACCTGGTTTCCTTCAATGGTGAGCAGCAATATGGAAATAAAAGTCAAATAAACCCTTACCACCCAAGTTGCTTTAGTCATAGTATTTCATTATAGCAGTAGTAACCCAAACTAAGACAGAAAATACCATCCTGGCAGCATCTCCTGGCACTTGTACTTGGGTTGGATGACTCAAGTACATGCAAAAGTTCAAGTTATAAGCAAGAGACCTCTAGTGGCACTGCTACACATTGGCACTCAAATGCATACATAAATAAAACTGTTCTTGCATTTTCTGGCAATAGGAGACAGAGCTGGGGATCTCTGGTACACCTTATGCAGAGGACATCGTGGGAAATCCTCAGAACAATTTAAGGGGTAAAAACTGAAGTGCACACTACATCTATGCCCTTCCAGGTTCCAAGTACAGCCAAGGTTTTCTATTTCAACAGTGCTAATTGTGCTGCTGTGGAATTTTAGCAGACGCTCTAGCCAGAACACTATGTGCCCATCTGCTACAGCTGAAATGTCCTAAGACGTTTCCAGCAGTCTCTGATCAGCAAAATCATGTTTAGTTGATAGCCTCCATTTCTAACTAGCAACCATAATTAGGGCCAACTTCATGTTGCTGGTACTAAGGTTCCCCCACAGAATACTGGGTGCATTGATGTCACCACCTCATAACAAACAGGAACCAGCTTCCCCTCTTTCAGCACCAAAATTCCCAGAGCTGGACCTTGGGAGACTGAATGTGAGTCATGTCTTGCAGTGAGTTTCCTAGAGCTCACTGGGAGAAAGCAAAAGCCAAAGTGGGAGTGTTTATGTTGGGGGTAGTGGATGCTCATGGCAGCTCATACCCGCTCTCAGAGCTACTCTGAAGACCTCTGCCCAACTCCAGGGCTCAGTGATGCCATGCTGATAGGTAGAAATTGCTACAGTTTCACCACAGAAATTGGCAAAGGTCACCCATGAGGGCATTTGGTTTTGTTTCTGTGTTTCAGTTACATGTTCCCTCCAAAGAGTTGGTTGTAACCATGGGTCACCACCCCACTGGGTAAGAATAAGCTCTCCCTTACCCAGAGCATGCTAAGGAACAGGAACAGCTGCACAAATATTGTAAGATCCTATACATTTTTAGGTAATGCTTTTCAGGAAGGATGGCTCTGTCACACAGTGACAACTGTCAAGATAATACAAAATCATCTTCAATCAATCCTTTCAATACTAAGTCTCAGAAGTCCTGTCATGAAGTACAGCAACCAGAAAGTAAAATTAGAATTAGCTGACATCATCATTGGCAGAACAAGTACACTGAGGTAGATCAGCACACGGGCCTGGAGTCAGGCTGCTCTGATAGCTTATGAAGAATATTGGGAACTGGATATGAATAGCGAATATCTAAGATACCCATGGAAAGAAGGCAAAGAGGTCCCTTGCCATCAACTGAACAGGATGCCTTGGGACAGGCAGAAAGGGACAGGAAGGAAAGAAAAGAGGGAAGAAGGAAGAGAGTGAAAGAGGGGGAGAAGGGAAGAAGGAATTGAAGAACAGGACTGTATATGTAGTTTTACTGTTCAAAGGCATTTTTGTGAAATAAAAGAATATTTTAACCTTGATTTTGAAAGAACTGCAATCACTAGAAAAATTGACCCTGAATGACGACTCCAGGATATCTCTCAGTAAAATTACTTTAACCTTTCAGACTGCAGAGGATATTACAGGCTTATGCCAAGGATTATCCTCCAGAATGCCAAGCTGTTCATTGACTTGATTAAAAGTTACAAATACAGTATTAGGATTCTTACCTGGGAGGTTTCAGATATTTTGTGAGCTCAGCTTCCTAATACCACGAACACTGGTTGGAACATAAACTCTCACTTGTAAGAAGTAGAGAGAACATTTTTCTTCGTAATGTTTTACACTATGGACCTTCTCAAACATGCAACTCTAAATAAATAAATAAACTAATCACAGTCAAAATTGAGTGAATCTATAAAACAAGCCACAGTATTTCCAAAGTTTATATTTTCAAATTTAAATTTATTTTAAAATACCTGGAATCTCAAAATAAAGTTTGCTTTTTTAATGCAATTAAATTATCCAATCACTAGCTATGTAAAGTGGCGGATCTGTTAATTATCTTGATTGTGATAATCACTTTACTACATATATACAATCATCAAATTGTATCACTTGAGTATCTACAATTTCCATTTGTCGATTATATAACAATTAAAAGTGAAGGATAAAAAATCCAATCAGCAGAAAGGTAAACTCTTCTGGAATAATATAACATTCTCACATGCAATAATACAGCTTTGTATATATAACATATATATGACATATATATATAAACATATATATACTCATGATTGATCTTTTGTCTCTGAAGTTGATATACCAAGATATCTCAGTTTTGCCACCATTAAACATATTAAATTCCAAGCATCTGCTATTCTGCCATTTAAACAAAAAAAATCACAGATCAGTTAGTTCATCTCAGACAACTCAGGACCCATTGTCCTCAGGTAGCCTCCAACTAACAAGTTCTATTGTGTAGTTCACACTGGGATGCTTTGTTACATACCATTAGTTAAGCTATTTGTTCTCTCTTGATATTTGACATAAACATTAGTGTAGCTACTATCACATCCCTAAGATACATATGTGCATGATTTATCTGGTTTTTATCTTTCAAAACTATTGCAGTCTATTGACTAATGTGGTATTTGAATGTGTTTTGAATTTTAATCATATGCATCTGGAAAGCAGGCATATTTATAACCTCTGATGCAACACTGGGTCCCTGGAATTTAGAGTAGCAAGCAAACGCCTAGAATGAGCTGGCCGTGTGACCCTGCAGAGTGACAGCACAGGGTACATCTCCCAGGACTTTGGGGACTCTCTGCTTTCCTAATACAACAGCATTCAAGAGAGCCAGGGGAAAAAATCTCAACCATAAAGCTCAATTGTCATCTGCAAGTTCATCCACACCAACACAATTAGAGAAGATCTGTCTGCAGGCAGGTGTCCAGGGAACAGAAGGAACAGAAGGTCATGGTAATGGGAGGTTGAGTGAAAAACAATGCAAAAGCTACCCAATTATAATCCACTCATTGACCATTATCAGTATGTGATTCTATGCAGGAGAATTTAATTCAGCAATGTGAGCAAAATGTGAAAGAGGAGAGCTACTTATTTGCGAGGGAAAAGTGATAGTTATTCTATAAAGATCATCTGTATAGGGACACAGACTGCAGTCCCTGCTGGGTCGTGAACAGAGCTTTGCATCAACTCTCTCACCCTGTGGGAGCCAAATAAACCTGTCAGGCATTCTTTTCATGGTCACAGTCCCTGCCGCATACCCCTCACCTTAGGAGGACTTCGAGAACCACACTGCAGCCTAGATGTCATCTCAGTCTCCACATATTAAAACTGATATTTTTTCTTACACAAATTTCATAGTAGCCTGAACCACAATTTCTGGTGTAGTTTCTTATTGCTCTTTCCCACCAAGCCTGGAGCATTTTCTCCCTTGCCTTATTCTTACCAGGATTTCCAAAGTCATTACTCTGATGCTCCCAAGCATCATCCATCCTGTACCAAATGTCTCCATGATGATGAAGAAGGACCTTAAAACTATCTTTCTCTTACCAGCCCTCACCGAAGCTGGCTCTCACCTTCCCTTCTATATTTGGGTCTTTCCTTCTTGCCAGTAAAATGCCATTCATAATAGGATGGCTATTCTTAATTATTGGGCCACAGCCTCAATTCAGTCATCACTTCATTGCCAGATAAATACCTAGCTCAAGAATTATGGCAAAAGATGCATACATAATATCTCATGCAAAACTTTCAAACATACACATAAATACCACATTGGCATAGTTTACTAAGATCTATGATTTCCCCAATGTCAAATGCAAGAAACTCCATAGTTCTTCAACTGGAGGCTCATTGTTAACTATAATTAGCTCAAGGCCTAACTGTCGGTTCTTTCCATCTTACTAAACCTAATCAGGGTACCTCATCTCCCCGAGAAGTGATGAGCTTGGATTTTCTCCACACAAAATCACATTCTCAGAAGACATGAAGCTTCTGTTATGACTTCCCACAGTCCTCTCACTGTCTGTGACAAGGGCCAATGACTTCCTCTCCTGCTCCCACGTCATGAAACCCTCATCAGAATATCTATAATGAAACTTAACAAGAATGATGCATGGCAAGACTAGGCCCTGGGAAGTACCAGACATCTTGCTGCATTTTTATTACACCATAGGGCATTCCTCCAGAGCTGTGGTTTTGAACTGGCAGCTGCTCCATCTTAATGTGGGAATATCAACTGTAAACAGGAGACCCATATCTCAACACATACCAGTGGCATTCTCATATTCAGATCAGAACTTTTCCTTTGGGGAATATAGATTTGCTATTTTCTGCATGGAGTCATTGACCCAGAGAAAATGATAAGCCACTGAGATAAAAAATTGAACAACCCCACACTTTAGTCAAACACAACACATCGGAGGATTGTTTTTCCCCCTTCTGTCTTTAATATAAAATATTCACAGCCTCCTTCCACCTTAGTTTCATCACTCATAGACTGAGAGGTTTACTTTTTTACTTCTTGTCTAACTTTTAAGTGGAACAAAGCCAGAAATCATTGCGAGATTCTGGGGGCAACCTAGTAAAGGAAAATGGCTATGCAAAGAACTATGTGTGTATCCTCTGCATGGGATAGGTTAGTTGCATAATAAAATCCTGAAGCAAGGGAGATAGTCTCTGTCTTTGGGAGAAAACCAATCTTTCTTTAAGCAACAAAACTTTCTAAGCAGTTCTTGTGAGCAACTCACTGTACTGAGCTCTGCTTCCATAAGAAACTTCCAAGCATCTCTAGCCATTTGTTAAAAGCTTTAGGCATGGGAGAGCCCTCTTATGCCACTCTTTCATATATCAACAACTCCAAGAAATCAGAGACTATTCCCTAAATAAAATTATTTACCACCAAGACCGGGATTATAATTCTTGGATCCCAAGGCAGCATTCAGGAGACAACCCTTTGTCGTTTTATTTTACTATTATCTCACGGGGTTTTAGTTCGAGTCTCTTTTCTTGGTCTGCCTATGAGGGTGGGTCTGGTGAATACCGGAGCAGAATTGAATGTTTTTGTTGCTAGATTACCATCAGGGCTCCACAGGTGTGAACTAACCCAGCATTGGACTGTTACTGTCCAGTGCTCAGTGAGGCCTCAATGGACTTTTTTCAATGCCCCCATCTGACATTTAACCTCTGGAAGTCCATGCCTACCTGTACCACACACAGGGCTTTCCTTCTTCCCCTGCCTAGCTGTCTGGGCTGATGATGACCAGATGCTGAGCTACTTATGGTTGCAGAGAGGTTTCCCGTATGTAGCCTCAGTCTATGTCTGACCTTGAGCACCTGGATCTCTCAGGTGTGCCCGTCTAAAAAAATCCTACATCCCCCTTTCTCCTTCAAGGTGGAAGAAAAAAGTGCTCCCTGCCCCCACTCCAGCCCCCTACACACACACACACACACACACACACACACACACACACACACACACACACACACACACCCCTCATGGTAAATACAAAAGTGGTGGATCTCTGCCTGAGTTCTAAAGACAGATAGTTTCCTCATGTTTATAACACTAGCATCTCAGGGTTCTTGCTCCTGTGTAAGCAGCTTGGCAGGTTAGTGGATTGCAGGCTCTTCTTGGCTCCATCTGTCTGTGATATCATTGGAAAGAGCTATTAAGGGACACTCCCTTGTAGCCGGGGAATGAAGCTTCTCAAGAGCTATGCTTGTTAGTATTTGGTTCCAAATTTGAGGGATGTTTCCGCCATTTTCTTTCTGTGTGATTCTGTAGTGACACCTCCTCCAGGAATACGCTATCCTGTGTTAAACAGGTGCTAAATCTTCCAGTATTTATTGTAACTATTTAGGCAAGAGGAAGGTACTATAGAGAGACACTTGTGTCCCTCCCTTGAGTCATCAGATATTTGAAACAACGGTTCCAAAGAAATTAGAATTTCCCCTGGAATTGTATGCTAGATTAAGGGAAATGCTAGAATCGGGGGTCAGAAAAATATTTTATAGAGTTCTAAAAACCTCCCAGATGTCTTCACAAAAGTGACGAGAGCCTGGACAATGATGACTCAAGGATGAGGGACCCACACCTTGACCACAGCTAATTAGTTAGTCAGTTTCCTAGCCTTCAGTTTAAGTAATAGCTTTATGTCAGAACTCCATGATGGACGTGGAGTGTGGAAGGTTGTGAAGCATCTTTTGTTTGTTCCTCTTTCCAATGTGGCCACGTTAAATCAATCTCCTTTTGAAGAAGTAAGGATAGAGAACAGCACAGCAAACTAGAACCCCACTTGGTTTGGGCTATGATAATACTTTTCTAATAACATTTACTTTATTAATTTGCTTCCATTCAGTGTTCTTCCCTGCCACTCCTCTAACATCTAACTCAAGAAAAGAAAAAAACGATTCAAAAGGCTTTCCTTTGGCATCCCATTCTACTTAATTTTATGAATGTGTTAATCTAACTTGCAAGTATTAATGGAAAAAAATTGCCTAAAGAACCCTGAGTGGATTTCTAAAAGTACTCACTAAGGAAATCCCTAGCCAGTAGCAGTAAAACAAAAAGATCAGTAGCTAAACAAACCAACAAACCAAAAGATCTTTGACACTGTGTATGTGTGTGTATGTATGTATGTATGTGTGTGAACACCTGGGACATAATTTTTTGCTATTATTCTTTTGATAAACTCCTTTTATAATTAATTGATTAAATTTGCTCTTCAATCATTGTATACATGTATATAATGCATAGTGATTATTCTCACCCCAATCTTCACTTACCTTCTCTCTTTACCTGTCTACCAACCTCTGCTCTACAGACTTCTTTCACCACCCTTAACTCTTTGTTTCATTTTGGGACCCACTAAGTTTAACAATGGTCATCTATGTGACCATAAGTTTGGTGATGTCAATTAAAGCCCAGTGGGTTTAGTGTGGGTGCACAACTGAAGACAATGACCATCCTCCCCTGAATCTATCAGTAGCCAATAGCTCAACAGTGAGAGGTGGGATCCCTTAATCTCTCTTCCAGCCATAAGTGATTGTTGATACAGCCAGTCCTACACAGAGCAGAGCAGGTGGACACAGCTGCTGTGACTTCATAATTGATCTGATGTGGCATGCTTAGAGCAAGGCATTCTGCAGACCTTCTTCCTGTCTTCCAACTCTTACACTCGTCTTGCCTCTCTTCTACATAGTCCCTGGACCATAGAGAGAGTGATATAAATGTTTTGTTTGGGGCTAGGCCCTCAAACATCACTCATTCTCAGCGTTCTTGGGCAGCCATGAATCTCTTCATTCTCTGCCATTCACTTCAAAGAGAAGTCTCCTGATTAAATTCATGACTAGAGACAAATGTTTACAAGGCAGTTTGATGCTACGTCAACTCAGTTAATGAATAGTAGTAAATGGCCCCATTGAGCCTATGACTTCCCCAGGCATGGGTTGTTGATTGAGCTTCCAGATACCAGGTACATGTTCTGCAGAGAAGACCTCAAGTCTTCTCTTTAAGAACTTCTATTGTATTCCTAGATGCCATTTTAAGGTCCTTATCTTCTACTTTAAGTACATTGCATTTCTCATGGTTTTCTGTAGTAGGGTTTCTAGGCTCTGTAGAGATATTGTTCTGGCTGTTACTGGTTGTAATTTCTGCTTAGGTCTAAGCATCTAGGTTCAGGATGATTATAATTCTAGGTACTGATATCTAGTCTTCCTTTGTTGTTTTCTTGGATGGGTGTTGGGTTCCTTGGTTTGTGTTGCTCTCTCTGTTTCTAGGAGAATGTGGTGGCTGTGTGTTGCCTGGTAAGGAATGGTTCTGAGATCCTGCAGGTGTAGTCACTGGGAGTTCCAGATACTGTATATTTCTAGGTATTGGGAGCTGATACTTAGGAACTGATTGGACAAGAAGGGGTGAGGGTGGGGAGCTCCACAGGAGGGAGGAAGGCACGGGGTTTCAACCAGGATCTGCTTAGTCACCCGGGAATGTGGCAGAGGTGAGGAGAGGTCATGCAAGCAGTCTGCTACAGAGCTGGGGCTGAGACTGGAGAATTGAATATGGAGAAAAGGAGGAATAGTGAAGATCTGTAACTCATGAACCTACTTTTCTGGCTAACTTGCTTCTCTGGCAGGCTTAGCCAACAGGTTCTCAGGAAATGCTGGAGTTGGGGGCTGAGACAAAGCAGTGAGTGAAGAGAAGAGCTGTATGATCCACAGGAAATGGATGCAGAAATAGAGGAACAGGTGGTTTACTCCAGAGTTGGAGATGAGGCTGGAGAATTAGATTTCAAGGAGGTGGGGGGAGAGCACCTTTCTTGGTTTTTACCTTAGATATAATGTTCCTTTTATACGTTGTACATAAATGTTGTGTCAAACTGGGGACTGGGGAGAAAAGAGAGAAAGTCGGGTTCAAATAATGATGACTATTGTATTTGATATAGCCCAGAGATTTCTTCCTTAATGGATTTAGCAACTGTTTCTCTTCCCTGGTGCTTTCTGCTTTCTGCTTTGTTGCCAATTTTGGTAGATTCATCTATACCAGATTCTTGGAACCTTTATTGCATAATGAGACATAAAATAGAATTTGGTCTCTACATGCATAAAATGTGATGCTTGACCAACAAGACCTTGGGGCACACACACCAAGGTCAAGGTTATATAAGGCTTTCAGACTGGTGAGAACCCCTGTGATTATGAAAACCTAGATTGTTATGGGTTGGGAGCCAGTCTTGGGCTATCTATGGCCTCGCCTTTCTGTGGGATCTAACATTCTAGTGGCTATATGTACATCCTTTTATGCTGACAAATCTGGAAGAGTCCAATACATTATCTAAAATGTCTGCTGGGGACAGATTCAATGGAAAGTCTGAACTGCAACTACAGTCATTCAGCTGCAGAGACCCAAGCACTGTCAGCACTCCATTCCTTGATGATATCTGTTTTCTACCTAATTCTCTTGTTTACTCCTTGGCCTTTTCTTCTCACACTTATGTAATTCATTTCTTCTAGAATCTAACAAATCCAATTACAAGTATTCTCCACTTACTGCCACCCATGGATCAGCACAATAGACCAGAATAAATTTCTGGGTCACTGAACAAACAGGCTGGGGTATTTATAGATGTTTTTCAGTGAAACCCCAAGAGTTATGATAGTTTTGGGTACAGATTATAGGAGATTCCTTCTGTCTTATTCAGCTCTATATATACCCTTCTTGATGCAAAGCAGTATTAAGAAAACTGACATCTGCCTTAAGCTTTCCTAACCAATTTAGAAGTACCTTGGAAGGAAAAAAATACAAGTATAGGGAATCACTTGACAAGTTGGGATTTCACTAGATTGAGGCTACACACAAACACACAGTACTTATGATGTATGAGGTAGCCTGAGACCCTTGTCAGCACATACTTGGCTCACAAACCACATCCAAACAAGTACCTAGCAACCTTTTAGCTACCTAGAAGACCAACATGCTTTGATTTGTACATACACCCCACTCTGTACATGTATACCTCTTAAAGACCATAAAACTTGGACCATTTTTATACAGTTACATCCAGTTTTTTCTGAGTAGAAGAGCAAAAGGCTGATTAGGCTGAAGTGACTTGGGTATATGGGCAGTAAGTCAAACTGTATTCTCCAAGTGAGCTTTCGATTACCCTCATGCCTAAGCAGAATTGGGTGTTCATATGATTAAACTCACACTCATTATGGGAAGGGACATGCATGAGGAAAAGGTTCACATAACTTGATTGGTCAGCCAGCTGAGAAGACCACCCTCGCCAAACCCTTATAAACTCCCTTTATTCTCTGAACTTCGTGAAAGAAAACCCCCATGAGTAGCTAAGACCCCTGATTACCAAACACATGGCCTGGCATCACACTCAACCACTTATCCCTCTCTAACCTGTTTTTCACTTTGCTTTGAATAAAGTTAACTGCTGTAGAATAGATATTTGTTGAACTGAATGGAGATATGTTGCATTTGTTTATGCTGCATTTGCTTAACTAGGCAAAGATGTGTTACATTTGCTTATGTTGCATTTATTTAACTATGTAAAGATGTGCTGCATTTGCTTTATCTTGCCTGCCTAAGGCTCCTGATTGGTCTAATGAAAAGATGAATGGCCAATAGCTAGGCAGTAGAGGGATAGGCAGGGCTAGCAGGCAAAGAAAATAAGTAGGAGGAGGAAACTAGGCTCCAGAGAGAATGAGGGAGAAAAAGAGGGAGACACCTAGGGCCAGTCAGCCAACCAGGCAGCCACCAGCCAGCCAGACATGGAGGAAGCAAGAAAGTAGGACAGAAAGAAAGAAACAGAGAAAGAAAGAAAGAAAGAAAGAAAGAAAGAAAGAAAGAAAGAAAGAAAGAAAGAAAGAAAGGAAGGAAGGAAGGAAGAAAGAAAGAAAGAAAGAAAGAAAGAAAGAAAGAAAGAAAGAAAGAAAGGTAAAAAAGCCCTGAAGCAAAATGTAGGTGAAGAGAAACAGGTTAACTTAGAAGAGCTAGTGGGACAGCATTAAGATAAGGCTGAGTATTCATAATTATTAAGTCTCCATGTCACGATTTGGGGGCTAGCAGTCCAAGAAAGCCTGTTGTAGTGACCTTGCTTCTTTTGCACTCCTTTGTGATCCAAATTCTTTGAATACAAGACTAAAAACCTGGAAACTCAGGCCCAGATTCAGACCAGTGATGCTTTATCTGAACTTACCCACTGTTTATTTAATTGGCTTATTGAGGTTGGTAGCCAAGCCTATCTTGTTAGAGCTTCCAAAGCCCAAGCTTTAATCCTAACGACTCCAATAACATTACACTCTTTGAAATATGGTGCTTCTTGCACCATGGGACCTGGATGGATAGGAAAGGTAGGACCTTATGGTGAATGTGGCCTTTCATTTCTTTGGAGTAGGAAGCATGTAGTCTTGCCAATTTCCACCTTATTTGAGAAAGTGGAACCCCTTTGTCTTTCACACCTAAATTCAAATGTAATTCTATTAAAATGATTTTTTAAAAAGCTCACTCCTTTCCCAAGAGTGTTTTGGAATACTAGTTGAAGATATGTTACATTTGTTGATGCCGTGGAATATTTGTTTAATGATGAAAAGATGTGTTGTATTCTCTTATGTTGCATTGATTTAACTCTCTGAAGCTGTGTTACTTGCCTTTCTGAAATACTTGATGGTCTAGCAATAGCTAGGCAGGAGAAAGGATATGTGGGGCTGGCAGGCAGAAAGGATGAATGGGAGGAGAAATCTGGGAAGAGATGACCGAGGAGTGAGAAAAAGAGGAGAGAAGGACTGCAGGGGCCAGCCACCCAACTACACAGCAAGCCCTGGAGTAAGAAGGAAAGAAAGGTATATAGAAAAGTAAAACCCAGAGGCAAAAGATAAATGGGATAATTTAAGTTAAGAAATGCTGGCTATAAACAAGCCAAGGTAAGGCCAGGCATTCATAAGAAAGAATAAGTTTCCATGTGATTATTTCAGAGCTGGGTGGTGGGACCCCCAAAGAGCCAAAAGAGTAAAGAGAAAAAAAATACCAACTTTACACACACACACACAAATAATAATGCCTATGAGTTTGTGCCTCTTAGTGGAGTTCTAGATCTTTCTAGAATGTTCTTGAGTACACTTCTCATAGTCTTCAGAAAATGGTCGGAGGGAAATTATTAGAGAATTTTCTAGTGTCTCTATTCCATTGAATTCTTATGGTTGTCATTCTTTTCTCTATTGAAAACTCTGATAACTCAGTAGGTGAACGGTGTGTAGGAGCAAAGCAGAGCCATGAACTTGCTACTGTACTGTGGAACAGAAGCACCTTCCCCTTTTCCCCTCATCTGACTGGTTTGAATGGGTGTTACTTCTAAAGCAGGATTCAGTGTCTAAGGCTAGTTTTTAAAAAAAAAAAACCACTAAATATGTTTCCTTACTGCCAACCTTTTCAGAATCTTTTATATCCTATTCCCAGTTCTTTTCAGAGCTTAAAAAGTTGGTGCAACTTGCTCACATGTAAGTCTTGAGTTGTTTCATTTTGTTTTGTTTTTTAATTATGTGTTTGTGTGTCTGTGTGGGGCTGTGTTCATGAATACAGGTACCTATGGAAGCTAGAGGAAGGCATTGGATCCCCTGGAGCTGGATTTATATACTCTCATGAAGTACCTGACCTGGGTACAAAGAACCAAACTCAGGTCCTCTGCAAGAGCAGTGTGTGCTGGTAACATCTGGTGCTTGTCTTCAGCAAATCCTGTGCATGTGCCTAACCGTATCAGTGCATAAAGACTTAGGAGACATTTTGATGTGAATAGCATATACTTTTCAATTTTTCTAGCCAAGTTTATACTTTAGATTCTAGCAAAAATTGCTTTAGTCCAACCTCTAAAAGTAGTATATTAATATTCCTATTTCCTTATAAGGTCCATTTATTAATATATATTTTTAATATTAGCCAAATATAGAGGGAAAGGGAATATATCAAGGTTTTTATTTGCAGATTGCCAAAGCATGTGTATGTGTTTGTATGTGTGTGTGCATGTGTGTTTGTGTCTGCACATGTGTAGCATGGGTGTATGTTTATGCATGTATGTGCATTAGTGTATGTAGATTTGTGTCTATAAATGTATGTGTCTACACATATGTGTCTGTTCACGGGTATGTATATGTATGAGTGTATGTGTATATGTGTATAAGTATTGTGGCATTGCATGTAAGTATGTGTACATATATGTCTATGTGTGTTCCTATATGTGCATGCATATATTTATGTATCTACATGTGTATGTGTCTGTACATGTATATCTGTGTATGTGGATATGTGTATTATGCATGTATATCATATATGTGTATATGTATTTTTGAATGTTAATATGAAAGTAAACATGTTTATGTGAGCTATTGCATGTGTGTTTGAACATGGGTGGATATAGATTGTATAACTATGTTTTTGTATGTGTGTATGTACATGGGTTGGTGCATATGTGTATGTAGGTGGGAGGAATGTATGGGTGTATCTATATGCATGCATATTTCGGAAGTATTTGAGCCATTGCCATTTTTCTGTTGGGTTAACCTATATGTAAATACATATTATATATATATATATAATTTATATATTAAAAATAAAATTAAAATTACATATAACTATATAATTTAATAAAATCATATACTTATATAAATATATATTTTATATATTTCTATGCTTTTTAAGAAGTTGGGCCTTTTTCCTATGAATAGCAGCTTTCCACCTACTTTGCCATTTGTCTCCTAACATTGCTCATGAGGTTGTTTCTTGTTCATAAATATGAATATGAACGTAGCAAATTTAGCAATGATTCTTTTATGACTTTAAAGTTTCATGCCATGCTTTAGAAGAGCCATTCACTCTAAATTGCACTTTAAGAGTCACTAAACTGTTAAATATACTAAAATAAATTCTACACAACTGTCAAAAACTAAGATAAATCTGTAAGTACTACTACATGAATGGGTCCCTAATACACTAATTTTTAAATCTTTTATTATTTCACTGAATTCTTATAAATTTCTAAAACACTGGCATTGTTCTTTCCATGATGTTAACAAGTGAGCTGAGCTACAAAGAGTTAAGTACCTTTTAATTTAAAATTTCATAGCAAATGAAGGGACGAGAATTTTCCGAAGCACATCATTAACCAAACTATGTAGGCTTCCGTTGATCGATTTTTCTTGCTGTGACTAAATATCAAAGGCAACCTAACTTTATTTGAAAAAAACCAGAAGTCTAGCTCTAGTTAGATTGTTAGATTGCAGTTTGGAAGCCAAATATGAAATAATGAAATAGCACAATGTTGGCTCTGGTAAGGGCCCCAACGGCCATTGGCAGATGTGAGATAGAGATATATGTGAGGAAATACATCTTGAAAAGGCAGCCAAAGATCTTGGTGTTCCAGAATCAGGGTTACAGCAGCCCTGTTTAGAACTATGAAGGATTTCCTTGAGAAATCCCTGCATCCCTTCCAAGGGCAGTACTCTCAGCTGACACAAGAACTTCTTATTAGTCCTCACCTCCAGCAGATTCCACAACTTCTCCCAATGCCACCACGCTGGGTAACAAGCTTCCAGCACATCTGTGATGAGGGCACAAACAAGATTCCAAATTATGTAGAATATGAAGAACATTGTGTGGACTTTTCCAGCTGTCTCTTGTTCTTAAATAGATTTGACAATCACAAAGAAACAAAAGTCCTTTAATGACGTCCACAGAAGACTCTCATTCATGAGTAGGGATTTCTAGTGTTTTTGCACCTCCCATGTCTGCAATGAGTTATTAATTTTATAATGTGTTTTAATTCACCAAACTTCAGAAACATATGCATGTATTTCTCTAAAGAGGGAGATCAATGTTAAATATTCTCCAAACTTCTTTGAAACTTAAAGAAAGTCTAGGGCAGGATTTTGAAGAATTAGTATTCTTCTGAGAAAAAATGGGAGCAAGAAAGAGGAAGGAGAAGGGAAGGTCAGAGAAAATTTATGAAGATACTAAGCTATAATTAGATAAGGGACATGAGTTTGTCATTCAATTGCAGAGTAGATGTCTTAGCCATTGTTCTATTGTGAAGAGACATCATAACCAGAACAATTCTTATAAAAATAAAGTATTTCATTGGGAGCTTACCTGCAGTTGCAGAGTTTAGTCCATTTTCATCATCACAGGGTACATGGTGACATGGAAGCAGACATGGTGCTGCAAAAGTAGCTGAGACCTTTAAACAGAGAGAGAGAGAGAGAGAGAGAGAGAGAGAGAGAGAGAGAGAGAGAGAAACTTAGCCTGTCTTGGGTGTTTGAAACTTCAAAACCCACCCCACTATAATCACTTCCTCTAACACGCATCCTAATCCTTTTAATCCTTCAAATAGTGCCACTCCCTGGTAGATACTAAGCATTTAAATATATGATCCTAGGGCAATCATTCTTATTGAAAAGACTACATTCCTACCCCATAGGCTTGTAGCCATATCATAATACAAGAGTGCATTTAGTCCAACTTCTAAAGTCCCCATAGTCTATCACAGCCTCAACACTGTTAAAAGTCCAAAGTTTACAGTCCCTTCTGAGACTCATGACAATCTCCTAACTGTAACTCCATGAAAAACAAAAATAAAAATGCAGATCACTTACTTCCAACTTACAATGTCATAGGATACACATTACCATCCCAAAAGGGATGAAAGAAAGCATAGTGAGGAAATTTTAGACCAAAGCAACTCTGAAATCCAGATGAGCAAATTCCAAGCTCTGTAGCTTCATATCTGATGTCAAAATTCTCTTTAAATCTCCAATACCTTTCAACTTCATTTTACTATAATACATTTCTCTCTCTTCAGACTAGTTCCACACCCAGTCTGAAGCTTTCTTTGGCAGGCATCACATGACTCTAGAATCTCCAACATCTTGGAGTCTCCAATACAATCCAGTTTTCACCCCTGCAGCTTCCTGAAATGGCCTTTCTGGGCTTCCAAGCAGGGGCTTCCTACTACATGCCTGGCCTCAGTGGCTTTTCTGAAGCAAGGAGGTAGGTTCCACAAGGGCTTTCTTGTTTCCATAAATTAGAGCCAGAACCACATGGCCAAAGCTTCCAAGTTTTGCTGATTGATGGAACTGGAACTTGATTAAGCTTTCCATTAATTCCTTTTTACAATTTGGAAGCTTAGATGGGTGATGTTTTGCCCAGAGGACACCACTTACTTTATCCCATGCTGGTAGACATTGTCAAAGAAACAGTAGTTGGTAATTAAAATTCAAGGTGTCAACCCACCAGGAGTAAATTCACTCTGATGGTGAATCTCTTTTTAGGCAAGGCCACAAGATGACAAATCCCAGAATGTCTTTTGCTTCTGCTGTTCCTTTTACATGTTTTGCTACTGCAATATTTCTCTGATATCCAACATAGTGTGAGTGGATGTGGGAAGATCTCCACTATTTGTATTTTTATCTCATGCATGTTTATCTCATGGATACATTTGGATTTGCTGGGCATTTTTTATCTGTGGATTGTCTAAAAGGTGATTCCTCCTTAAACTGTATTGTCTAATTGATATCAATAACGTTAGCTTATACAGACTATTAATGAATAAAAATGAATACAAAGAAATGTTACACAGTCAGGACCCATGAAAATAGTTGAATTTTCCACAGCTGCCAAGACAGCTGTGCACTATCAGTTGATATAAAACTTCAAAATAGCTTTAGATTAGACAAGGTGCCTAATTCACAAGGGCATATAACAAGCTGTCTGATCTTTGAGCTAAGGTTAAAAGTGAAAAGCAACCTAACTACTATCCCAGCTTCTTTTGCTAGAACTGGCTGATAACCTTGGACAGTGATTAACTTTCCACACAAATTTCTAACCTCCGTTTTATGATACAAATATATAACATCAAAGTCTAACTAACTAGCTTTTTTTTATGTTGGGTCCTGAAATTGCACAGGTGAGCACTCAGTATAGGATATAGCAAACAATTTCCTCATTTTTCTTAGACTCCTGAGTAGTTTTGTTACAACTCCTTTTAAGTCCATTATAAGACTACCTTTCTTGTTAGATAACAAAATCATTGATTCTTTATTTGCTGCAAGTTACAATCCTCCAATTAGGGAGTTGACTGAGAAAAAAGTACTCCTTCCTTGCTCTATGACAATTTATTTATATTTATTGCATGTAAGTTATTGGGATGATTTTGTTTTTTATCATTACTTAAGAAATGGAATGTGACCTTCAAATGTAACTCTTATATTGCCTGAAAGATTCTTTGGGGTATATATAGCTGTGAAGAACAAAGGGAATTGAAATTCAGCATGAGAGAATAAAGAGAAATCATCAGAATAAGTCTATTTTTTTCTTAAATAAAAAGGTCTCAGTTTGTGTTATGCTTTGGACTTTCGTTTTGAGACCTGTATACAGCCTGGAAGCTGGTTCTTCCAAGCAGTAACAATTCCATTTGCCATCAGGCTTTTCTTTAAACTTTTTGTCTCCTTTAGTACAAGGCATGACTCCAACAAAATGTTTCCTAGTGTTCTTTTTCTCCTCAAACTGTATATTTTGCAGTTTTCTTTGTCCAGCTTGATCCTTTTCACTATAGATCTTTGTAAGGATGATTAGTAATGATAACAGGACAGTCAATATTAGGCTGTCTTGAAATCTCCACTGCCAAAGCCTTTAATCCAAAACTCTTTAATTTAGGCAAGGACAGATATTAGGACAAACCACATTCTTTGCCAAAATAACACAAGAAAGTGCTCTAGGCCAATTATTAACATCCTTACCCTCTGAAACTTCTTAAATAGGGGCTTCAGAGCTTGCACCACTCGCAGCACCATTGTCCATGATCCATGGCCCATTAAGTCACACTTAAAACATTCATTTAACCACTTTTCTAGTCCAAAGTCCCAACGTGTTCCATATTCTTCCAATAAACAACATGGTCAGGGATGTCACACCAATACCCACTCCCTGGTGCCAGCTTCTGGGTTAGCCAATGTTCTGTTGCTGTGGAGAGACATCATGATCCCAGCAACTCTTATGAAAGAAAGCTTCTAATTATGAACTTGCTTACAATTTCAGATGCTTAGTCTACTAGATCTCGTCAGGGAGCACGGTGGTGTGGTGCTGAAGCAGTAGCTGGGAGTTATATCCAAATCTGTAGGGAGAGAGAGAGAGAGAAGGTCTGAACCTGACTTGGGCTTTTGAAAACTGAAAGTCTACAACCAGAGGCATACTTTTGCCAACAAGGCCACACCTATTCCAGTAAGGCCTTGCTTCCGAATCTTTCTAATCCTTTCAAATAGTGTCACTCCCTAGTGACTTAGCATTCTGGTATATAAGCCTATGGTGACAATGTACTTCTTTCAAAAAGTCTAAAAGATTTTTTAATGTTTTCACAAAAAAGAAATAATAAATATTTAAAGAGATAGATGCTACTCTGATTTGAACGTTAAATATTATATACATATAAACATGTATCACACAGTTGTCCCCTATATAATTTTACATGTCAATTAAGAGTATGTGAATAAATAGCATCTCAGAAAAGGGTCAAAGCCAGCAGAATATTCTTTCCCAGTTTTCTTCAATTCACTAATATCTGTATGACCAAACTTCTTTCCTTGGGAAGTAACGCCAACTTCATTTTAACTGAGGATATAATGTATATATTAATTAATATTTGACCTTTGTCCTTTCAGTTCCTTCTGCAAAGCAAAAGCTTCATTGTTTTATAATTTATATTTCAATTATAAACTGAAATATAGTTATGCTGTCTAGCCTTACATAACATTCCTATTTAAGCAGATAAGAGGATTCCTATTGCAATACCAAGCCCCAGGTTATACAGTTTTCAAGACCCATTAATTGCACAATTGACATTCTGTGTTCTGCTCGTAATACATACCACAGTAGACCAGGACCTTCCCTTTTCCATGAACATCTCCGATAGGTTTTTTTCACCAAATTTCATGTATATTAATTACTACAAAAGTATTTGTAACAACAAAATCCAGAATGGAGTTTAATTACAGGGAATCCTTCCCCCTGAGCAATATAAATACCCAAAAGATCCTGATAGTCGGTCATTCAACCACATGATCTGGAGCTTTTTATGGAAGTTTATTCATCTGCATTAATCAAAACCAAACCCACGAAAATAGATTTGCTTCAAGGTCACTAAGTTCAGTAGTATGTTTCCACACTCACATTTTTTTTCTACCATCCATTTGATTTCATCTCTATCTTCAAGTTTGTCAGCAACACATTTCTGTGCACCCTCTGGAGCCAAGAAAAATCATAGCGGCATCAGCAATTCCCAAAATGAGCATTGTATAAAATGTTGTGCTATTAATTCCCTCATCAAATCATTAAGACCTACTACTATGTGGTAAGCTTTTTGATTGTTTAATGTAATAAAAGTAACATTTCAAAAGAGAGGATTATTAGAATCTAATGTTGGCCCAGAGGCCTGTAGCAAGTTATAGGTTAAGTATTCCTGATCCAGAAGGTTTGACAGCAAAGGGGGTTTCCAATTTGGAATTGCAAAGGATTTTTAGAATCTCCTTATGTACATAATGAGCTGTTTCAGGGATGGGACACAGAACTCACTAATGCCTTACCTTAAAAAGCAACCAGAAGGTAATTTTCTGTATTATTTACAATGAGCCAGCATTTTGACTGCCAGAGATCTCATGATGTCACAGATGCAATTGTCTATTTGCTACATGCTATAGCTTTTCTCTCTCCAACAGATATGGATTTTAGAGTTAAGAATTTATTTATGTAATAGCTTCATGCAATGTATTTGATCATGTTTTCCTCCTGCTTTAACTCTTCCCAGGTCTAACCTCACTTCCTCCTCCCTGCAGACTAAGCAGAAAACCTTTCATCACATACACAACATTGTGCTCAAGACTTCACTCTCAGTAATTTCAGTCTTTTTCCATTCATTCAGACTCAGAGTCAATTCTCAATGTGTTTTCCATCACAAGCACTATGTGAATACAGACAGGCACATAGTCTCATGACTTAAACATAAGGGCTTTGAGTGAGACTTACCATATTATCGTATGAAAATCTCATGCACACAGAAATAATCAGTTCATATCCACACAGTTGACAAGAATGAGGCTGTAATACGAGGTTGCTTTTCTTGCTAGGGGTCTTTAGATTATATGCAGTAACATCTGTAGTAGGGATATCCCTGTGTGTCATACTGGGAGGTCATAAAAGAAGGATCTGGAAAATACCTCCAGGTCTAGTTTTCTCTATACTCAAGTATTTCAAAATATGTATATTCCCAAGATGGATAAGTTAGCTCCTCCTTTGTGTGTGGTATGCATATAATATTTTTTTCCAAGGCTGTAACCTATTTATATTTCAGAGATAGATAATTTTCCAAATAAATACAAAACTTCCAGTTACTGATTGGCACACAAATCAATAGAATTCTTTACAACCTTAATTTTGTCCAGCTTTTTGTTTGCTGGTCTCATTCAAGACCTAGACGTGGGGCTTCAAAACATACAACAAGGGACAAAGGAATCACCTTACTTGCATTCAATTTTCTCCTCCTTTCTTTAACATACATCCTAATATAGTAATCTTGAAGTTCCCATACCAATTGGTCTGGCATAAATAAACAGTGCAAGCACTAGTTAAATAACTACCATGAAGGATCACAAAATAAGTAAAGGTAATGAAAATTACTACAGCGTATTAGGGCAAACGAGCCGCTTATGGAAGCTGTCTACTCTACAGGTGTATAGCAGGTGTCCATGATTATCTTGGCACTTACCAACATCAAAATGAACCCCTTCAAAAGCTAAAATACTAAAGTCACCATGTAACTACCCACCAGATCTACTTTACACTTAACAGGAACTATTTATTTTCTATTTATTATACCCACCATGGGATAATATGGTTGCATTGGTGACTACTTATGGGTATGTGATATCCATATATAGATAATAGTCCTCTGTAGATGTGGAAATTAATATTTAGGACTTTAAAATGAGCCCAAGTGGAAGCTTCTCTGACAATGACTGAGCAACACAGTTATCTAGGTAACTTTGCTGAAGAGAAGGAGAGGAGATGTGCTGAAGAGCCAGTGGAGATGGAAGATACCAAAAAACAATACCTTCCCGGTGCAACAGGACTGACACACAAATGAACTCACAGAGACAGTGGTAGCATGCACAGAGCCCGCATAGGTCCAAGCCAGATGGGGTCTTGTAAATCATATTATATAAGTACAATTTTGTGGGAGGTTTTTTTGGGGGGGGGTGGGTGTCTGTGTGTGCACGTGTCTCTCTGTGTATATGTGTTTCTCATGCTTTTTCTTTTCTGGTTATGGTTTGTTGCTTTTTTTTGTTTGTTTTTTCCCCATTTGTTTTGTTCTCTCCTGGCTTATTTGTTGTTTTTATTGCCTATTTGTTTTCTACAGAAAAAGAGAAAGACAGCTTAGAGTTGGGTGGATGGAGAGATGGGAAGGATCTGAGAGGAGGTGGGAAAGGGGAAACTATGATAGATTTTTAAAAATCTATTTTCAATACAACAAAGAAAGAAAAGCAAATTAGCTCAAAGCTAACAGACAGAACGTATGGGAACAGGCTAACCAAACATTCTTGTCTGATCACTTTGTGTGTGTGTGTGTGTGTGTGTGTGTGTGTGTGTGTGTGTGTGTGTGTGTGTGTGTGTGTGATGTATACTAAGATACCCATGGAGGCCAGAAGAATATATCAAATACCCTGGATCTGTAGTTTTAGGCAATAGCAGGCCACTCAGGTGGTTGCTAGAAACCAAACTTGGGTCCTCTGAAGGAATAGCAAGTGCTCTTAACCACTGAGCAATCTCTTCAAACCTCTGTCTCTGCACTTTGCTGTGGGCTTTCAATCATGAAGAATATAAATCTAGAAAGACATGAGTGTGGTACCACTAGTGAGAAGCTAAACTCTATTCTTGGCGTTGCAGAATAGTTGTGGAGCTGATGCAAGCATTCATGTTGAGTGGAGAAGAGCTGCAGTTCAAGGCAGATGATGGCTGCTTAATTCTGGCTGTAAAGAAGGACACAGAATCTATCTGTGAAAGGACCCCTTTGTGACTTACCCAATATCTTGCAACAATAACCTGATTAATTACCTGAGCTCCAGCTCACCTGGCTCCAACTACTGCTTTTCCAGGAAGAGCTACATTTCAGAAAACAGCCCTTGGGACTATGGACTTTTGTGTTCTGGAATCTCCATTGTAAGTTAATACATCAGGAACAGATTTATAAATTTCTGTCTTGGTTTGGTCCACATTAGATGGCACAAGTCTAAGGATAAGATCTCATTTGTGGCAGGCCTGGGAGATGGCTCAGTGTGTAAAGGCACCTGCCACGAAGGCTAACTCCTGAATTTGACCCCTAGAATCCACACAGTCTAAGGAGAGAACCTACTCCTACAAGCTGTCTTCTGACCGCTGCACAAACATTTTGTCACATGTATATACATACACAGATACACACACAATAAATAAGTAAACAAACAAAATATAATTTAAAATGAATGTTTTAAAATTAATGATCTTGTTGGTTGTTTGCCCAAGATCCTTCTTTAAATCCACATACAGATTTTAAAGTAAAAACAGCTATCTCTAGACATAGAAGCTCATATTCAGTTACTCCAAATTGATGTCTCTGACTTCATGGACAACAGGACACCAACTCACAAACCAAAGGATGAGGCCCCCATCAGAGATTGTGAAGAAAAGAATATTCCACCCAAAGAGTATAAAGGCATCATCCCAATAGCAATTCTCTCTTATCTGGGCTTATTAGTAAAAATTTACTTTTGAAAAGTAGTCATAACCTCCAGCACCAAACCTAGCTTCACACTGAAACCTAATCTCTGCCACTTTATAATAACGGTCAGATGAGCAACACAAAGGCAAATAAGGGCTAGAGGCTGGAGGGGAAACAATCTTGAGAGCACTGGTTTATCCCTGGGTGGTGGAGATGAGAGAGTGGCACACATAGCAGATTGTTCTCTCTCACACCATGGGGAAAGAGCTAATAAGCAGGCAGAACACAGCTGTGCAATGCATCCTGCAGCACATTTATTTGGGTTCCCATAGTCCCTCCCCAGCTTTCTCACAGTACCATTTGATGACTCCAGGAACTATGACTGTGTCTCTTGGTCCCTATGATGCTGCCAAAGTGTGTGTCCTTGTGTTGGAGCTGCTGAGAACCCTTAATACATAACCTCCATTTTCTTTAAGAACAAAGTTAAAGTTATAGGTCCGGAAAAGCAGGTCTGTTGTGACAATCGAGCATTTTCACATGTTGTTCTCGCTGAACATTTCCAGTTGTGACAAGGAGACAGCTGCAGAGTTCCTGGCAGGAACTGCATAACTTGCTGCACCACGCCACAAGACACAGCCCCGAGACCCATTACATATATACATATCTTGACTGAGACAAAAAATCGCTCCTCAGGGCATGCCTAAATAGAAGTCAAACTGGTCTTTGAAGATATCCATAAGGTTAAATAGGCAATGCTCAGAAGGAAAATCTTGTACATAATTACCCCATGCCTTCTGCTAATTCATTTAAGAGTAAACAATAGATCATTTACAGTGTATCTTAGAAAGAAAATGCATTAACATAAATCTAAAATAGAGCTGACTGCCCATGAGAGAGCTGTGGCTTCACCACCTGCATTGACTTGAAATCTAGGCAGTGCTCTGTGACTTCAACTTAGCCAGGACCATGATGTTGTGGTGTGACCTTTGATCCCTTTCTTTCTCTCACCTACATAGAAGCAAATTCAGTATGACCTTTCATATTAAAATTCTTGTGTTTCAAAAGTCCCCAAATATGTTTTTCTGTATACCCTCACACTTTAACTGAAAGTATGACACTCGCTCAGTTATTTTTTTCCTTTCATTATCCTCTTGTATCTAGTGTTGCAGGCAAGAATTCTAACACCCTTCAATGGGACTTAACAAAAGATTGAGAAATTTAATTACACAAAGAATCGAAACAAAAACATTAATGAGGAGATTGATATTGCCTTATATTTGTGCTGTTTAAAAAAAAGTCTGGCTTAATAAAAGACAACTGTTCCTCTATTGGAGCTGCAATAGTCTCACACCTCCCACGGCCTGTGGAAAATTTCACTGGGCACTCATGAGATAATGATAGCAAAAGGCAAAGACTATACTGTCACCACAGTAAATATTTTACACTCTCCACACTCCCTGAAATAGTCTTGAGGAACTCCAGAGTTCCCCAGACCATACTTTGAGCACTGTCCAAAAAAGCTTCTGAAACTAAGAAGCAATGTTATTTTAAGTAGGGTATTGAACAAGAAAAGGTAATAGCCCTTATGTAATCAGAGTTTTATAGCACAAATCCCAGCTCTGCCAGTCCCAACAAGCTGAGTCTTTAGCTACCTATCCCAAGGTGCCAATTAAGAGAAGGGTAATGGAAGCTGTAGAGATGGCTCTGGGTAAGGAGCATTTGTGGCACAAGAATGGGGACTAGAATTCAAATCCCCAGTACCTATATAAAAAACAAGGCATGCTCCTGTGTGCCAATATTCCCAGTGTGGTAAGAGGTAGAGATAGGGGATGGCTTAGGCTTGCCGACTGCCAGCCTAGTCCCAGGCTCAGTGAAACACTATGCGTAAAGAGAATAAAAGGAAAAATGATAGATCAGGACAAGCAATATCCTCTCCTCCTCTGGCCTCTGTGTATGTATAAACATAGGTGTTGTGGGAGGTTGCTAGTTCGTTCCTGGCTGCTCAGCCTTGAAATAAGCACACAGAAACTTTATTATTTGCAATATTGTTTGGCCAATAGCTTGAGCATATTCCTACATAGCTATTATATCCAGAATTAACCCATTTCCATTATTTTATATTTTACCACAAGTCTTGTGGCCTACCAGCAAGGTTCCAACTGGCAGCTTGTGTCTTTCCCCTCTGGTGACTACATGGCATCTCTCCACTCCACCTACTTTCTCCCAGCATTCAGTTTAGTTTTCCTGTCTTGCTCTACTCTGCCCTATCACAGGTCAAGCCAGATTCTTTATTCATGAACCAATAAAAGCAACACATATACAGAAGGACTTCCCACACCACATAGGCACATACATCCTTCTATACACATATACAACAGACACATACACATACACACACACACACACACACACACACACACACACACACACACACTAAAAATAAACCCTGACAGAGCTTTTAAAAGAAGAAAAATTGTGGTAGAGAGTAAGCGATCTGTCTAATTAAACAGTCATGGGCAACTTGTGGCCCCCAACAATTATTGTCTCAGCTCTGGCCCTGCAAGGTGATCTAAAAAGTTGTCAGAGACTTGCCCAGGGGGACAAGTCTATTTCCTTCAAGATGATCTATGCCAGGATGTAGCATTGTATCACAGATACTGTCTTCAATGGGATTGGGGAGGGATACTGTACTACAAAGCATGGTTGTTCCTAGAACCAAAGATGACTTCAAATTCTGGACAATGAGGTCTTTCTGTCTTTAGCTTTGAGAGGGATGACATAGGTTAGATAGATAGATACTAATTCAGCAATTGTTTTGTCTTTGCAGAGTTAAAACAAATGTCTGACCTAAAGTAATCACACACAAACTGAAGACAGAGATTACTAGGCTTTTTCAGTTTTCAGTTGCCTTTTGGGCCCAAGTGAGGTGTCAGTAACTTTTAATCAAAAGCATTTTCTGAGTTCCTTTTACACTTTAGTATGTGAAGCAAGGCTTAAGTTTGTTCCTGTTTAAAGAAAATCCTAATATAATCATTAAACTTGTTTACGAGCTTTCTCCAAAGATTGTTGGACTTACCAGCAATACTGGGGAAAACCCTCCAGCAGAAAGAATTTCAGCACTCCAAATGTGGGTTCTCAGCAGTATTTTCAGGGCTGGAAAGATGACTCCTCGGTTAAAAGCAGGAACTAGTCTTGCAGAGGGGCCGAGTTAAGTTCCTAGCACCCATTTTAAGCAGCTCAGAGTTGCTATAACTCTAGCTACAGCAGAGTCTGCTTCAGGTACCTCACACATCCATATTTAGACACACACATGCATATAATAAAACAAATATCTGAAAAATATTTTCAACCGTAGAATACCAGGAGGGCTCACTAAATATTTGAGTTCCAGTCTGCCCCAGAAGTGTGCAAGGTGAGTCTTGGCAGACGTGAGAATGAGAACGTTGAAAAGCATTAACATTATGTTTAAAGGGTTTAAAAGTGTAAACGAGGCTCCAGATTACCAGGTATGGTACAATTTCAACACCAATAAGACTAATAACTCTAATGTATTAAAACTTTTAAAAAGCACTTAATATTATCTTAATAGCAATAGTATCGGCTAGCAATAATAATAACAACAATAAATGGACAGCTTTGAAAGATTATGGTTCTTGAAACATAGCCAATAGGTGGAAATTGAAGGTATTATCCCCTGACTTTAAGAACTATACCAACTTGCTACCAAATAGTAAAGGAAGACAATATCTCTCTGTGGAAGGATTTCAGATAGCAAGTTCAGTAATGAGTGAACACTACCATTGTATAAGTCCCAGGAAATATTCATTTCAATTGTCAGTGACTGGTAATGTCACCAAAGGAGAGACAAACATACCTCTTGTTGAATATGATAGACAAACCCATCTATGAAGTTTCCCTGAGGGGGGGAGGGCTGAACCAAAGTAAGCATTTAAATTTGGTTACCTGCTTGTCCATTGGCAAGAAGTATTTATTTATTGCATAGAGTCAGAAACTACCAAAGTGTAATGTGACATTTCTCAAAGAGCTGCTGCACCCCCAAAATTCACAGATCCTAGACTTTCTTATCATAAATTCACATAGACAGCCAGACCTCTAATAATTCTTCTACCAACTAAATAAGTTTTGCTGATTGTCAGGAGATTTTCCATTAGCACATCTAGAAAGAGACTTGACCAAATTGCCTTCTCTTTAAGCAAAAAAATACTTTGAGTGATAGGGCTATGAGAATGCCATTTAATCATTCACTGTGTGTCCATTATGTGTGTCCAGGTAAGAGGACAACAGAAAGGATCATAAATAAATGGTGACATACTGAAATATCACAAGTATAAAGCAGACAAATGAATGAAAATGTACGGATCAGAAATTAATGTGTGTAAGACTTTCCTAACTTCTGGAGATGACAGCAAGACAATCAATGGAAAACCACTGAATGTCTAATAATACTATAGAGAAAACAGAATACTTGCAGTAACTGTTTCCTCTGGTGTGCAGAAATACCATGTTGTGGTTAATCTGTACAAGAAGCAACATAAGACAGAAGAGACTTCAAGGTTATTTTTAAAAAGATGGTGATTTCCATGTTTATTGAATCATGCTCTTTATATCTCACTCTCCCTACCCCCCCCTTCTGCCTCCCTTCTTGTCTGTTCCCCTCTTTGTCTGCATTTAAGAACACACCCTGCCTTTCCAGAGGACCAGATTTCCATTCCCAGTACCTACACTGGATGACTCACAACTGCCTGTAAATCTAACTTCATAGGATACAGGTCCCTTTTCTGGTTTCCATGGGAATCTGGACATATGTGGCACACATCACAAAGACACATATACACATAATAAAAATAAATTTAAAAATGTTGTTTTACAAAAAAAAAAAGCATAACTGTAGAAATTTGAAAGTAGCTTATCTAGGGAATTCTGCTCCAGGTCCCTCTCAAAGTTGTAGACAAGCTGTTTGAGAGGGTTGTAGCCATCTCAACATATAACAAGACTGAACAATATGTTTCTAAGCTCACTCATCCCTGAAAACTGGTTGAAGGTTTTGATTTCTTTTCCCTGTGGAGCTCTCTGTAAGGCTGCCTGCAATATGAGATAGCAAAACGTAAATACACATGAAAGAGTAACAACAGCATCTGTGCCAAATGGAACTTTGTTTTGCACTGAATAGGTATTAATTATTCCATAGCAGGTCTATAAGCATAGTGCAATGGGGCTAGAGGTTTATCTAATTGGTTGAGTGTTCCTGGAAAGGGGGATGATGACGCAAGTCAAAGAATCCCAAGCTAACTACAAAAGATTCCAATTATATTTCTTTATTATAAGGGGCAAACTCATGGAACAGGAGTTAGAAGCCCAACTCCAGGTGTGTAAAGAGGGAACGAGAGAGAGAGAGAGAGAGAGCGCCTTGGGCAGGGTGGTGATTTTTCTCTGGGTACCCAAAGGGTTATGCCCTAACCTGGTCCACCCTGTTAAAGGTTATTGGCTGAAGGAGTCTCCCCATCAGTTGAGCTCTTCCCTAAAATATGTAAGGCCCTGAGTGCAATCCTAGGCACTGCCAAAGAAAAAGATAAGCAGTGAATTAAATACAAACATGGATGATGAAGAAGAAAATGGCAAAATGGATCAAAATGATGAGTTATGTGATCCTTTTACTTCAATATAACAAACCCACAAAACATAAAGAAAAATGGGCATATGCAAAAGAAGACATAACTATGATTAAACTAAGACTGTGGGGAGAGAGGATGGGATTAGTGTGAGCTTACTCACACTAATAATAATAGTGAGTAATAGTAAAAATACTTGTGAGCTATTATTTATAGACAATTTACATTTGTATAGATTCCTGTATATTGATACAAATTCAAATTATATTTGTTATATTGAATATGTTCCTATTTCTGTGATATTTGTGCACCTCTGCAAATTTATTTTGTCATATTGTATACATGCATATTTCTACCTCTGCTTAAGATATTTTGTATATTGATGCAATTTTAGGATATATTTATCATGTTGCACATGATACATTTTTACCTCTGATCAAGATATTTATATATTGTTTACATTTTGAGGTCATTGTCACCATTTGCTGCAGATTTGGTTAAATAGTGTTTAATATTTTAATATGAAGCCTTATTTTTTAAGCTATAATAGGTATTAAGAATTATAGGTCAATAGTCATCCATGTTTGTCATAGTTATAGTTAGACTAATCAGGTTTTTTAGATACATAGGGATTGTATTCCTCAAAGATAGGTAATTTTCAACCACTTCAAAGAACTCTAGACTATGACATTTAAATAACTTAGGATTCTGTTGACGTGAGACACGATTGCTCCTGGCAGCACTGATCTATTCCCAGAGTCTTTTTGAATGCACTCCTTCCTAGGCCAGGAGGGATGGGGGTGGGCCTTGGACTTCCAACAGGGCAGGGCACCATGCCCTCTTTCAAGGAAAAAGGGGGAGGGAGGAGGGGTGGGGGGTAGTGGGAGGGGACCGGGAGAAGGGGAAGAAAGGAAAAAAAATTTTTTTATCTTTAATTATGTTCTTGAATGGAAAA
>PVIU01012614.1:0-59245 GCA_004026605.1 Ondatra zibethicus | reverse complement strand
ATTTTAGCTTGAAGTCTATTTTGTTAGATATTAGGATAGCTACACCTGCTTGTTTCTTAGGTCCATTTGATTGGTATATTTTTTCCCAACTTTTTACTTTGAGATGATGCCTGTCTTTGATGTTGAGATGCGTTTCTTGTATGCAGAAGAAGGATGGGTTCTGTTTTCGTATCCAATCTGTTAGTCTGTGCCTTTTTATAGGTGAGTTGAGTCCATTTACATTTAGAGATATTAATGACCAGTGGTTGCTATCTCCTGTTAATTTGGATTTCCTCGTTGGTGATGTTATTTTGTGCATTTCGTTTTTTTCTTCTTCGGGATTTGTTGTAATTAGATCATCAATTGTGTGTGTTTTTGTTGGTGTAGCCATCTTGCTTGGGTTGGAGATTTCCTTCTAGTATTTTGAGTAGGGCTGGGTTTGTGGTTAGGTATTGGTGAAATCTAGATTTGTCATGGAATATCTTGTTTTGTCCTTCTATGGTGATCGAAAGTTTTGCTGGGTATAGTAGCCTGGGATGGCATCCATGGTCTCTCAATTTCTGCATAATGTTTGACCATGACCTTCTGGCTTTCATTGTCTCCTCTGAGAAGTCAGGTGTAATTCTGATAGGTCTACCTTTATATGTTACTTGTCCTTTTTCCTTTGCAGCTTTTAATATTCTTTCTTTACTCTGTATGTTTAGTGGTTTGATTATTGTGTGACGAGAGGACTTTTATTTTGGATCCAGTCTATTTGGTGTTCTGTAAGCTTCTTGTATCTTCATAGGCCTGTCTTTCTTTATTTTGGGAAAGTTTTCTTCTATGATTTTGTTAAATATATTTTCTGTGCCCTTGAGTTGACTTTCTTCTCCTTCTTCTATACCTATTATTCTAAGATTTGGCCTTTTTATGCTATCCCATATTTCCTGGATATTTTGGATTAGTCCTTTGTTAGATTTAATGTTTTCTTTAACTGATGAGTCTATTTCCTCTATTTTATCTTCTGCAATTGAGATTCTCTCTTCTGTTTCTTGTATTCTGTTGTTTGTACTTGCGTTTCTGGTTCCTGTTCTTTTCCTCATGATTTCTGTTTCTATAATTCCTTCTGCTTGTGTTTTCTTTATTTTTTCTATCTCAGTTTTCAAGACCTGAATAGTTTCTGTTATATGTTTGAGTGCTTTTTCTTGGTTTTCTTTAAGTGATTTCGTGTTATCTTCCAATATTTTGTTTGTTTTTTCTTCCATTTCTTTAAGGTAATTTCTCAATTCATCTTTAATAATTTCAGATATTCTCTTGTGGTTATTTTTTAGATCGTTTTCTTTTGGGTCATCCATATTTGGTTGTTCCGGGCTTATTTTTGTAGGGTCTTTGGGTTTCACTGGTATTGTGTTGTTCTTTGTGGTGTAGCTTGTGATCCTACCTTTTCTTCTCATCTTTTCCTCTAATAGGTGTGGATGGTGGTGTCTAAGATTCTTTGTATAATTTCCTATGTGTCAGTAGATCAAAAGCTAAGATGGTTTTCCTAGTGGTACAGTCAGTGTCCCAGTTCGAGTTACTTCGTTGGTTATTCCTGTTCCTGGAGGTAGCTCAGTGTTCCCGTATTTTGATCTGCTCTCTTGGAGTTTGCTGTCTCAAGCCTACTTTGGTCTAGGCTGCTGGCTTTGATCTGTTTCTATAAATCTTGGTCTGGATCTCCTCTTGTAGATATCCCTGGCTTGGAGTTCTGGTCGCTGGGTCAATCCTGATCCACTCGAGTCCGGGGACAGGGTTGACTCCTATCTTCTGCTCCTGGTGGAGCCCGTTCTCTACTTGTCCTGGGTAGCTGGTTCAGTCCCACTCCGGTTCCAGTGGAGGTCGCGGGCTCTGAGTCGGGTCGTTGGCTCAATCAGTGTCCCAGGACTGGGTTGGCTCCCAGGGCTGGATTTGCTCCTGGCTTCTGCCCCAGGTGGAGCTTGTTTCCTTGGCTCTCTCTGTCCTAGGAGTGTCGTTCAATTCCACTCCTGTGGGATTTGTTGCCCAAGGTGGAGTTCCTTGCCTCCGGGCAATTACTAGCTTTGACCTGTAACTGTAGGTCCTAGGCTGGGTTCCCTCCTGCAGAAGCCCCTGGGTTGGAGTTGGGCCTGGAAAGTTTTCCGGTTCTGGTCCACTGCCTGGGTAAACTACCTATCTTACTACAGTACCATGTCATGTGCATTTGTGGACTGAGAGGCAGCCTTCCCAGTCAAGTTACTGAATTTTGAGAGAAGGATACTAGCGTTATATGAGTAAGACAGACACTGTGCTGTTGGCCTAGGTGACAGTGTTGTGAAGTGTGGGTCAGGATAGATGGCAAAAGGCAGCTCCCAGAAAGGCTGCTCATTGTGAGTATCTAGGTCAGGGTGCTGCCGAGCTTGATTTAAGCAGACCTGGTGGTGAGGAGAATTGAGTGAAGAGTGGTAGAAGATGTAATGTCCTTTGAACATAAACCACCTGTTGTCAGAGGTTACTTGTTCGTTCCCAGCCACCAGAACCAAAATAAGCCAAAATCCATATCAATGCAAATCTCTATAGGATATCACCCTATAAACAAACATTTATAAACAATCACTTAGGGAATTTGGGTGTAGTTCTCTCCAAACTGCTTCTTGCTTTTTGTTGGGAGAAGTATTTTTGGGGGTGTTCACTGTGACCTTGGGGGGATCTTGGTCCATTAAACCAGATTAGTCTGGAAGAAATCCACAGGTTCTCATCTTCTGTGGAAACAAAAGCAGAACCTCTTTTCCAAAGTAACAAATCATTAGACCCAAATTTTGAAATCAAGATCCCTTTAATATATTTATGTTGGTTTATCTTAGCAGTCCATATAATGAAATGTCTCTCTATACTTAGCTCCTTCGCAGTCAAAAAAATTCAGAGAAAACACAATAATATACACAATCCAGACTCTCTGTGTATTCCACCTTTATGTGGCTTATTTTATTTTTCTTTACTCCTTTTAATCTATGATTGTCTGTACTGTGTCTCTTTAAAGACTTTGTTTTATTTTTCTTTAAATGATTTACTTCTTTTTATAACTCTCTATACTCCTTTTCTTCTCTCCCAAGCCTACATACATTTATTCAACATTGTTGTCTGAGGTTTTTCTGTCGTGCCTGGTTCCCACAGTCGTTAAGTCCCAAAGAAATCACACAGAGGTCTACATTAGCTATAAACTGATTGGGCCATTAGCTCAGGCTTCTTATTAACTCTTATACCTTATATTAGCCCATTATTCTTGTCTCTGCTAGCCATATGGCTCAGTACCTTCTTCAGCGAGGCAGTCACATCTTGCTTCTGTGGCTGGGTCAGGACTGCAGACTAGGACTTCCTTTTTCCCAGAATTCTCCTGTTCTCATCAACCCACCTCTACTTTCTGTCTGGTTTTCCTGCCTATACTTCCTGCCTGGCTACTGGCCAATCAGCGTTCATTTAAAATATAATTGACAGAATGCACAGAATGCAGAATTGTCCCACACCACAACACAGTAACACATTTAGAGGTCTTTTTTTTTTAATCTGAGTCTGTCTTTATTGTGTATCTGTAGTTATTTTCTTTTTTAAAAAATGCTAAGTGGGCGTGGCTAGGGCCAACATAGCCCTGCTTGCTTGCCCTGCCTAGTCCAACATGGCGGAGGCATGTTCGCTGCCTCTGAGAGCCATGTACATTGCTCCATTTTTAGGCACACAGCAGGTCTGTGTTGCCATTAAGCCAGTTGTAGCACTGTGCTCACAGACCTCATTTAAGTGCTCCTTAGCCAGACTTCCTGAAAGGGTCAGAGTTTGTACTGGCAGCATGGCCCAGGAAGCCAAAAGTTGCTGTTTCAAAACTGCGCGGTTTTTTGTTTGTTTTGCTACTGCTGAATCAGGAAGACCTTTCTTAAAGTAATCAAGCCTCTGCTTGCTTCTATCAAACAGAGCAAGAAGCTATGTTAAACTCAGTTTTTTTGTGTCTATAATTCCCTTTCCAGCTCTCTCAGGTTTTTATGTAGATGTAGTTACCCATGTTGGTGCACCAGTCTCTTGGGGAGGCTTCTCATTTGTTCCTAGCTGCTTAGACCCAAAGTAATAATACAGAAACTATATTATTTAAATCATTGCTTGGCCTATTAGCTCTAGTATTGGCTAGCTCTTACATCCTAAACAAACCCATTAATCTGGGTATTGCCATGTGGCAGCAGCTTACTGGGTAAAGTTCCATCCCTGGCCTCTTTCCCCTCTGGCAGCTCCATGGTGTCTCATTGACTCCACCTTCTTTCTCCCAGCAGTCAGTTTAGTTTTCCCACCTAGTTCTACTCTGCCCTATCATAGGCCAACGAGTTTCTTTATTCATTAACCAATAAAAGCAACACATAAACAGAAGGACTTTCCACACCATTTCCCTTTACTGTTTAAATAAAAAATAAAAAATGATGTAGGAAGTCCTTCTGTCTATGTGTCGCTTTTATTGGTTAATGAATAATATTTTGGCCATTGGTTTAGCAGAATAGAGGTAAGCAAGAAAACTGAACTGAATGCTCAAAGAAAGGCGGAGTCAGGAGAAGCCATGTCATGCTGCTGGAGACAGATGCCAGGGATGGAACTTTACCCAGTAAGCCACAGCCACGTGGTGATAAACAGATTAATGGAGATGGATTAGTTTAAGATGTAAGAGCTAGCCAATAAGAAGCTAGAGCTAATAGGCCATACAGTGCTTTAAATAATATAGTTTCAGTGTGATTATTTTGGGTCTGAGCAGCCAGGAACAAACAAACAGCCTCCACCAACAACTGCCATTCTGGTATTTGGATACTCTTTGACCTCAGACGCTAGCCACTGAACTCACATGATGAATTTAACTAAGAATAAATAATTTACAAGTTTCAAAAGTGTGGTAGTGGTTTGGTGAAATTGAAAAGATGGAGAAAATAAAGTTTAATTCTGTGTGCTATTGAAAGTTTGTGGAAATAAGTCTGAGATTATATTTCTTTGTGGTAGTTAAGGACAGATAAGTTTATAGCTGTATGTTATCTCTAAACTCGTTTGTGTTTGTGGTTACTTTGGGGATTGTGCAAAATTTGACTAGTTTTTATTAAGAAGAATAGGAATAGTTTTGCAATGCTGATTTTATTTAATTTTATTTCTCCAGTAGTAAGAGAAATGTATCCAGTAGTAAGAAATGGATTACTTAATGTATCCATTGCTTTTAGGCCTGTGGTGAGCGAATCTCCTCAAGGCAGCTGTGAAGCAGAGGATAGGATAGGTCTGGAAACAAGGCTTCAAAGACAAGCCCCAGTGTCCTGCCTCCTCTCACTAGGTCCCATTCCATAAGACTCTACTGTGTGTAGTAATGCCATCAAGGTATAGCACCATTAAGGGGTTGATAAAGAGCCCTCAGAGTTCAGATACTTCCAGAAAGTTACCAACTGGCTTACAAGCCTTTAGTGCATGAACATTTTCAAGGTACACTTTATATGTAGCCCATAATACAGTTGTTCAGTCTTTAGAGTAACAGGACAGCTGCAAATAGAGATTGTATTTCTATAGACTGCTCTAGCTTAATACAAACAAATCTGTTGTCTTTGCAGAACCATGGCCTGTGATGCAGGATTCCTGTGGGCATATAACTGAGACTAAGACCTGAGTTGTGCTTGGCTATTAAATGTGCTGATTTTTGTAGTAAGTTCCTACCAGGTCTCAGGTACTTACACATTCAGTGATAATTGCTCTTATTAACAGTTGTGGTATTTAAATGAACGTAGAGTTTACTTGTACTTTTCCTCATGATGGTCCTTGAGAAGATATTTTTAAAGTGCAATTATTATTTCTGACATAGCAGGTAAACTAACGACTTTAGAAGAAGTATTTGGGGGCGGAAGAAGAAACCTGCATCCACAAAGCCCCTCATGAATCATGAAAGTATGGTATGTCCAGGGGGACATGATGGTTTATGCCTGAAATCCTAGCACAAGGGGAGTTGAAAGTAAGAGGACTGCTGTGAGTTCAAGATCAGCTTGGGCTACAATAATTTCCAGGTTAGCTTGGGCTAGATGTGTCCTAACAGAACAATACAAAACAAAATTGTATGTTGTGTGTGTGTATGAGTCAAAGAAGTTTAAAAAACACACAGGAAAATTAAGTACTAAATAAAGCTAAAAGCTAGTGTCTCTGGGTTGGTGTGGGATAATTGTCTGTATTCTGCCAGTCATGTTTTAAATACACGCTGATTGGCCAGGCAGGAAGTATAGGTGGGCCAACCAGACAGGAAGCAGAGGTGGAGCAATGAGAACAGGAGAGTTCTGGGAAGCAGGAAGCTCCCTTGAGACTCCTGCTCAGACCACTGAAGAAGCAGGATGTGACCTGTCCCGCTGAAAAAGGTATGGAGCCATGTGGCTAACATAGATAAGGATAATGGGCTAATATAAGTAATAAGAGTTAACAAGAAGCCTGAGCTGATGGGCCAATCAGTTTATCATTAATGTAGACTCTCTGTGTAATTTCTTTGGGGCTTACTGGCTGTGGGAACTGGGCAGGACAGAAACCCCAACTAAGCAGGCCCTTTGTGTTACACTGGGTAACACTTTTGACATTGCTGGGAGAGAAAGCTAGTATCCCACTGGGTACAAAGGGCTGGTGTCCCAGTGAGTACAAATTCAGTTCCCCTGGTGCTAATGCTTCACTTCTTGTAACAGCAAACAAGAACTCCCCATTCGAAAAAAAAAAATGAGACCAAAACACTCATTCATAGTAGTTTCTTACAACATTCACTTCCACACATCCTCTGCAGAATTCTTATTCACATATTATCAACATCAACTCAGAAGAGAATAATATCAAAGGTATTGTGGAGGAATCCAAGACACAAGCCAGTCACTGGACCTGGCTTATCAGGAGCACTGAGAAGAAATGTTAATTCTTGCTAGGGAAACACTTGGCCACTGAGCCCTACAATGTACAATAGTGTATGAAATTTAGGCTCAATCAACAGTCTCAGTCTTGTGTACTTGTACTTCAGCGTGTGGTTTTCTTATTTTTTTCTGAGACAGGGTTTCTTTGTGTAGCTCTGGCTGTCCTGGAACTTGATGTGGGATTCCCCTTTGTATGCTGTGAATACAATTGGTTAATTAATTAAGAAAACTGGCTTGGCCTGATAGGACAAAAGAATAGGGGTAGGCAGGGAAAACTAAACGGAATGCTGGGAGAAAGGAGGTGGAGTCAGAGGGAAGCCATGGAGCCCACCGGAGACGGACACTCGGAACTTTAACCAGTAAGCCACAGCCACGTGGTGATACACAGATTAATAGAAATGGATTAAATTAATATGTAAGAGTTAGCCAATAAGAAGGTAGAGCTAATGGACCAAGCAGTGATTTAATTAATACAGTTTCTATGTGATTATTTCGGTTCTGGGTGGCCAGGACGAACAAGCAGCCCTCCTATAACAGGAACTTGCTCTGTTGACAAGGCTGGCCTCGTAACTCACAGAGATCCATCTGCCTCTGCCTCCTGAGGGCTGGGATCAAAGGCCACCATTGCCCAGCTGGCTTTTTTTCAGCCCCTAAGAATAGGAACTTATGTGTAAGACAGTGATAAGGAGAATGAGATGAACTTCTGGTAAATTTTACTTTTTTTGAGATTGACATGGTATTTTTCATAAGAAATTTATTCAGCCAGGCAGTGGTGGCACACGCCTTTAATCCCAGCACTCAGGAGGCAGAGGCAGGCGATCTCTGTGAGTTTGAGGCCAGCCTGGTCTACAGGAGCTAGTTCCAGGACAGGCTCCAAAGCCACAGAGAAACCCTGTCTCAAAAAACAAACAAACAAAAAAGAAATTTATTCAAAAATTTTTCATATAAAAGTACTAGTAGTGTTCATGTGATTAAATAATTATTGTGCACTATCGATTATGAATCCGTACTGCTGTCTTCACAATTAAAAGCTTGCACTCTCATTTTAATTTCCAAGGGAATTAGAGGGAAAATTCATTATGTCAAGCATTACAAATAAGCACGTATTAAAGCAGACACACATGATGATGGCATATTGTTGAACACCCCAAGAAAGATAATTTGCATGGAAGATGATTATTCAGTAGGGCTTTAATTTACGAGAAACATTCCACCATTTAATTGAGCCCTTTTACACACACTGCATCGCTTCAGTGGATGGCATTTGCTGCCTGCATATGTACAATGCCATGAGGGTGGTTAAAATCCGATTCAGTCTAGCTGGAAGGTAAAACAACAGCTGAATTCATGTCCTAAAAGTATACACTATTAAACATCCAAGATTGCATTTGAAATCAGTTTTCTGTTGGCTGGTTTGTACTGTAAAGCTGATCTTTTTTTTCTAATAAGATTTTAATATAAGATTATTTGACTCTTGGCTACTAGTTAAATAATATGGTTCAGCTTTTAATTTTTTTTCAGTTTATAAGGCCATTTTCCTATACTATGCTGTTGTGAAATGATCACACATCGCCTGCATTCATAGTTAGGACAAAAATAAATTCAGTAATTTAAAAAGCACTGAAATAAGCCTTTCAACAATTAGCTGCTTTTGATTAAAATGCCCAGAAAGATAACACATTGTAAACTTTAAAAAATAATTTTTGACTTCTTTATTTGTTACATGTGAATTGATGCATACATACATGCCATGTTGCATGTGTAGAGGTCCGAGGGTAGCCTGTAGATGTCGGTGCTCTCCTTCCATCATGTGATCACACTTGGGTCATTAGGCTTGGCAGCAAACGCCTTTGCATGATAAGCCATCTCTCCAGCTATCTAGAAACATTTTTTGAAAGGATAATGTAGATATGTTTAATGTCTTATCAAAAAATGGTGTGTGATAAAGATTTAAAAAAAATAGAGAAAAGGTTTTGTAAGAGCCTGAAACTGACGCCTTGTGGATACTTTGTCTTTGAGACATTTAAAATAAACATGATTACAGGAAGCCAGTAGCCAGGCCCATCTGAATGTGGAAATGCAAGTCAGCAAAGATAAAGATGTCATCACTGTGATGTTCCTGAAGTCCCAATGTGTATGAAAGGCAAAGAAGGGGATAACAATCTTGGAAAGGAACCATATACATCGATTACCTTTTGCATGAAAAGACATGGCAAAGAAGAATGTTTGTAAGAAGAAGAACAAAGCTTGAAGTACAGGGAGCCCAAACTTTATTTATTCATTTATTTATTTATTATTTATTTATTTTCGAGGCAGGATTTCTCTGTGTAGCAATCCTAACTGTCCTGTCCTGGAACTCACTTTGCAGAGCAGGCTGATCTTGAACTCACAGAAATTACCTGCCTCTTTCTCCCCAGTGCTGAGATTAAAAGTGTGCACCATCACTGCCCAGCTAAGGCTCAACTTTTTCTATAGTGTGCCTGTTCATATGAATGAAGGCTTTTTGCTAAACATGGAGAAGGGAGTGAGGGTGAAATTGAATAACTAATAAGACTAGGGAGAACGGATTTTGAACAGTTGCTATGATGAGAAAATAACTTGGGAATATGTCCAGAAGCTCAACTGAGGACATACATGTTAATAAGACACAGTGGTTGCTTGCCATGAACCAGGCAGCCCTGGATCTCAGTATAAGCTATAATTTACCTAAGAGTGCATTGGAATAACCACCTGAGTAGTTAACCAAGTAGGTCCCCTCTTCCTCAGATGTTTGTTCCTGAAAACTGATATTTGATTGTATAAGACCCTGACTTTAGGGGCTCTATAGGGCCAGCTATTGGTAAGGTAAAAAAGGCTGAAATTGTTTAGGAAAAGACTGGATGATATTTTTAAAATATAATATTTGATCTTTGAGAATTTCATACATGCATGCAATCTATTTTGATTATACTCAACCCACTTATACACTCCCCTCCAATTCCTCAGAGATGCCCTCCTACATTCCCTTCCTAATTTCATGTCCTTTATTGTTATTATTAATCCAGTGAGTACAATTAGTACAGTCCAAATATGCATGAGTATAGACCATTCAGTGGTACTTTTATACTGCACACGTCTGTCAGGATATTTTTGGATATGTATAAAAGGTCTAGATAATTGTATAAACTGTTTCTCCATAGCACCCTGCGTAGGATAAACTCCTAGTACATAACTATTGTGTGTGTGTGGCGGAGAGGATGTTACACGTTTCATGTATGTAGGAAGGAGAAAGGGAGAGAATGTGTGCATTCTCGTTTGTGTGTTGGTACCTGTGAAGGGATGTGCATGCTCTGTGGTGCTTATGTGGTTCAGAGGACAACCTTAATCTGTTCAGGAATGTGTCATGATCTTTTCACCTTGCTTGAGATAGCTTTTCTTTGCTGCCACAACAGCCAAGCCGACTGCCTCTGAACTTCTGAAATTCTCTTATCTCCACCTCTCATTTCATTGTGTTACTGCGGAATTATAGATGTTTGTGCTACCAAGTCTGGCTTTTACTTGAGTTCTGGGGATCTGAACTCAAGTTGTCAGGCGAGTGTTGTACCCAAGAACTTTTACACAGTGAGTTGTCTTCCTAGCTCTAGACACCTTTTTAAAACAAAAATTTGTGTGAATCTGTTTCTTCTGAGCACTTATTTTTACTTACTACTGCTGCTGCTATTGTATGTGGTACTGGAGGTTAAACCCAGGACCGTCCGGATACTGGGCAAGTGCTCAGTTTCTTAGGCCCACACTGGTTCTGCCTTTAGTCTGCTGTGCATCCGAGGAGCCTGTGCTTGAGCCCACAGCACTGTGCTCTTGCTCTATTTCATGGAAACATATCTTAGATTAGTGGGTTATATGCACTGTTTATTTTCTTACCTTAACACCTCTCTTTCTAACAGAGAATTGGACAGCTTCTCCTTTGTACTCCAAATATCCACATAGCTGAACTATCATCAGATGACGGTTTATTAGCTCAGGTTAGGATAGATAGCATCAGGTACATTTGGAAAGGCTTTCTAATCTTTAAAAATGTTTTCTTTTCATTTTTATTTTATGTGTATTGGTGTTTTGTCTGCATGTGTGTATGTGCACACATGTGTATGTGGTGCTTGCAGGTGTCACAAGAGCTCCTCAGATCCCCTGGACTAATGACAGCTGTGAGCCACTGTGGGAGTGTTGAGTGCTGCACCCACGTCCTATGTAAGAGCAGCAAGTGCTCTACACTAAAGGGCCATTTCTCTAGTCCTAAGGTTTGCTGATTTTGTAGTTCAGTCTATGAAAACATTTCTTTGGAGACACTTAAGTGAACTTAAAGAGGAGGGACAAATCACACAGATATCTATCTGTAGCATTTTAAGGAGCCATTATGAAATCTTTGCAGTATGGACAGATTGATATGTTCTAGGACAAGCAAGGGAGGTCCTTTGCAGTTTAGCAAAGTAACCAGAGAAGTAGGTAGGTAGGGTGTTAGGACAAGTAGACAGAATCTTCTGCTTGCCTATTATTTTCTCTGTGAGAATAAAGCTGAGGACAGAAGGAATTAGAGATTTGAAGAGATGTACTGTTACCCAAGTGTGGTCCCAGGACCCAATGCTGAGGGGCCAGCCGAAGCCTGCTGATTGAGAACCATTGAGGATGAAACTGTTTCTTAAGCCTACTGGATTCTTTTGGTGCACATAAATTTTAAGAGGCACTTGATGCTAGGCGGTGGTGGCACACACCTTTAATCCAAGCACTCAGGAGGCAGAGGCAGGCAGATCTCTGTGTGTTTGAGGCCAGCTTGGTCTACAAGAGCTAGTTCCAGAACAGGCTCCAAAGCTACAGAGAAACACCCTGTCTCATGTCTCGAAAAAAAAGAACCAAAAGAAAAAAAAAAAGAGGCCACTGTACAAAGTGGGTAAGACCAATTAGCAGGACTCACTTGGATTTAGTGGTCTTAACTTCTGGGTGAAAACAGTTATTAGGTTATGTTGAAGCAAGAAGGATAGAGGGAATTGAGTGTGTACAACGGGTTGTTATGAATGATGTGCCATAAATTCTGAGCTGCATAAGAAAGAAATAAAGACAGTGAACAAATGGTAGGGTCAGTTGAGTTAAAGTAAGTCCTTGAAAGGAGGTCTGACACTTATCTGACTGCTTCTGAATCACAGGCTCCCCTTCCTAGCCTGTGTTTCTTGACTGTAGAACAGTTAGAATTTTTAGTCGAGTTTGTTGTTGTTTTTATTGTTTCTTTAACTTGTTGTTTCATAGATTACTTTCTCCCTGTTTGGCCTGGACTGGCTTTGAGCTTATGGGTCTTTTGTCTTTACTGCTCAAGTGCTGGGATTAAAGCTGTGTGCTGCACAGCATTTATTTTTATCTGGTCTTAGGTAAGTCTTGTATCCTCTGAACTGGTTTGGATATCAGTGCTGTAAACTACAACTGCCTAACAGTTGAGCCTCGCGGTTATTCAGAGCATGATATAAATATATGGAAATATCTTGTTAACTGTAAAGTGCCACACCCACAGCGGTGTTGCCTGTGTGACAACGATGCCTCTGGTCCAGAGGACACAGGCTGGGGGGTTCGTGCCGTTCGAGGATAGGCCTCCGGCGGTTCCTTAGCAATCAGCTCAGGTCATGAACTTGAACTCAAGATTATATACTCACCGCTGTCATAGATGGCTAGCTGCCTCTGCTATTCTCTCCTGTTTCCTGATAATGTTCTTTGCTATACTGGCCAAAACGTATAATTTTACCAGAGAACCCCTTGATGTTCCTGGGATTGATAATTCTGATAATGATACTAATACAGTGCTCAAGATGCCTCCAGTGTTTCAAGCCCTTATGCAAATACTGGGGGAATATTATGGATGAGTTACAGCAGCAGGAACTTTCCTAGAAAGGACTGATGATTTGGGGAAAACATAGGTTAAGATCCAGATGTTGTTAGGAAACCCCCATTCTGGGAATAAAGAAACTAGGGTGGGAACTACCCAGGAGTACAACTGAGTCACCAGATGACCCCATTCCATACACAGAAAGTTATGAGGATGATAGTCATAAGTTTGTGATATATGAGGGACAAAAGCAGAATTATTTAGCTCTACCATTTATGAATAGGCTTGCTAGATCCTAACCCCCATGGTGTTTGCTACATGAGAAAGTACAAAGAAGTATATTGCAGCAGGTGCAAGAGAACTGATTAGGCATATTTGGTCACTAGATGAAATAAAGAAAGGGTGAGAAAAAAGAAGGGCCATGATAGCAAATATGAGACAGAAACTTTCTATTCCTAGATAAGATGAAACCACTTGTTTGAAGTTTATGTTTCCAAGGACAAGAGTTCCCCTTCCAAGGACGTGCTCATCGCTGATGTGACTAAAAGAAGCTTTCATACTATGCCAAGTAATGATACGTGACCTTCTGGTTTGTTCTTTGTTTGAATACTATATAATGACAACATGAATTCAGTAAAGTTGCAGCAGATTCAGACCACTCCCTTGTGTGCTGTGTCTGTCTGTCATTCGCCTAACTTGTGCCTTCCTGGTACCAAGACCCTGATTTTCCCATGGTCTGAGGGGCTCCGCTGAGCCGGTCCGTGGCAGTAAAGTGCTTTGTCTTAGTGTGTGTACTGTTCACTATTTTCTGTACTACTTTCCCCACTTTATAGGTTTGATTTTATTCATGAAGTATAAAGAACCTTGCCTCATAACAATGACAAAAGTACAAGTTTTGTAGAAGAATGTGGAAAAGGTATTTGTGACTATTGTAATCACTCACCTAATAATGAAATACTGTCCTAGAAATGCAGCAGTCATACACTTCAGGCAACGGCAGTATGGCTGGGAGCACTGTACTCAGACACAAAACCAGCATCGTCATGTTGGGAGAGGTTGGAAATTTTATTGTTTTTTGGTGTGTGTGCGTGTGTGTGTATGTGTGTTTCTTTTGGTTTGTGAAGAGGTTTATTATGACAAAGAATTGATTTAGGAGATTATGAACACAGGGAAATCATAGTATCTTGGAGCCCTAGGAAAGCTGATGGCATAAATTCCCATTGGAAACTTCAGATTTGGGGGCCTGAGAAGGGCTGGTGCTCCAGTTCACGGACAGGGAAGAGGTGTCTCAGGTTGTAGATGGAAACCTCTTTCCTACCCAGTCCTACAGCATTCAGTCTCAAAGAAACACAAAGAAGCCTATATTAATTATAAACTGTTTGGTCTATTAGCTCAGGCTTATTATTAACTACCTCTTACAATTTAAATTAACCCTTAATTTTTATCTGTGCTTAGCCATGTCGCTTGGTACCCTTTTTTTTTTTTGTCCTGCTTCATCTGCATCTGGCTGAGGACTGACTCTCCACCTTTCCTCTTCCCAGAATTCTCCTCTGATCATCCCACCTATACTTCCTGCCTAGCTGCTGGCCAGTCAGCATTTAATTAAATCAGTATGAGTGACAAATCTTTACAGTGTTGGAGAGCATTTTCCCACAGCATCAGGTGAAAGCAGCAAGAGTTTCCTCTTACTCCGCCTTATTTGTTTGTTTGGTTGAGTCTAACATTATGGGGACAGTCTGCTTTACTCAGTTTAGATGTTAATTTCATCTAGAATTACTCTTGTATACATGCACAATAATATTTGATCAGATGTCCAAGTATCCAATAGTCAAGTGAACACCTAAATTTAATGATCACACCATCTGAATAATGAACAAAATTGGTACAATATTTTGACAGTGATTTTCTTAACTGCTTTTATTGAGCTATATATTTTTTCCACTCCTCTCCTTTTTGACCCCCTCCCCTTCTACACTCTCCCATGATCCTCATGCTCCCAATTTATTCAGGAGATCTTTGACAGTGATTATTAAGCTACTGAACATCAGATAATAAGGATCATGGTCTCTTGAGAAGTGACCAGCAAATATGAGAAACCCAGCGACAGCCTCGCCACACTGGCTGGGGTGGGGGCTGCATTTGAGGAGCAGGCACCCAGAGTGAGTGAAGCTCGTGGGAAATCCAAACACAGAGCTTCAGAGGAGGGGAAAGAGCAGCGCACACAGATCAGTTGTGCTGCTGCGTCACACAAAACCCAGACAAGAGGAAGTAGTTCCATTTGCAGTAGCATCTCATAGAATAAAATACATTGACTTTAATTTAACCTAGGTACTAAAGACTTGTACACTGCAAATTGGAAAATATTGCTGAAGGAAAGAATACATAAATAAATGGAAATCCATTCTGTCTTCATTGGTGGGAATGCAATAGTGTAAACGAGTTAGGGTTTCCAAAACTATCCCTATTAAAATTGTAACAACAATTTAAAATGGAAACTAGATCTCTGCATTAATTTGGAATTGCAGGAGTCCCTGTATACCCCAAACAGTCTTGAAAAAGAACAACAAAGTTAGTGGACTAATGAATCATGATTTTTATACTTACTGTAGACCTTTAATGAAACCATGTAGTGGTGACATAAGGACCAATGGAGTAAAAGTGACAGTCTATAAATATGGTAGTATCTGTGTTCAGTTGACTTTTAAGGTGACTGCCAAGTCTACTCAGTGGTGGGAAGAATGATTTAATCATGTTATGCTGGAGTGATTACATTTCTGCCTGCAAAAGAATGATGTCATAACTGTCCTTCCTTCACTCCTTATATAAGCAGTAGCTCAAAATAGATCAACCACCTAGGTGTAGGTTAAAACTAGAGAACATTTGGGAAGAAAAAGAAGTAAATCTTCATGACCTCGGATTTGTCCACAGACTCTAGATGTGACATCAGAAGCATAAGGGAAAAGGGCAGCGTGTGGGGAGAGATTAACTGGAAGTCAAATTTTAAAACAAATTATCAGATATCAATTACTAAATAATTGATAGAATAAGAAGTCAGAAAATCAGCAAGAATACAGAAGACTAAACCAAATAAGTCATCAACCAACTTCATGTAATTGATAGTTATAGAACATTTCACTTAGTAATAGCAAGCACATATTTTGTACACGTTCACATGGAACACTGACAAAAAATATATACATCCTGGCCTTTAAAATGACTTAATACATACATCTTAATAAATTGGAAATATTTGAGACATGTAAAGTAGTTCTGTGACTATAGTTGAAGACTGGAAAATAATGAAAGATTTCTAAGAGATCCTTAAATATTTAAAAAGCAACAACACTGTTCTGAATAACCCTTAGGTCAAATGGGAATAAGAGAAGGTGGAGCCAGTGTGGTGATGGCGGGTCCCAATAGTCCCAGCATTTGAGAGCCTAAGATAGGGTCATGTGAGTCTTGCCTTGGGGCTGCGAGGTAACAGGAGTTATTTTAGGTAAATGAAAGCACAGCTCCAGCATTTGGGGAAACATCAGGAAGATCACTACACAGCCTGAAACTTGATCTCAGAATCAAACACGGAAGCGAATGCAAACCCAAACAGAACAAAAGCACACAAATTTGTGAGAAGCAGCAAAAAAGAACATTTTAGGAGACATCTATATCAAATAAACAGAATAGTTTTCAGCTTCCGGCCTATAAAAAATGTTCAAGAAAAAAGCAAATGACAACTGGAAAAAGTAGAATATCAGAACCAAAATCTGAAAAAATAAAGAAAGAAAGAAAATCAAGAATTAGTTCTTTGGGTGCTGAAGAGATGTCTTAGCAGTTAAAAGCAATTGCTGCTTTTGCAGAGGGCTGGATTTTGGTTTCCAGCATACATGTGGTGGTCTGTAACTATCCATAATTCCCTGTCCAGTGAATGTAATGTCCTCTCCTGATTTCCATGGGCACTGGGCACACACATGGTATACATATATACATTTAGGAAAACATTAGATTAGGAAATCTAAATTTATAAGTAAAAGAGTGAGTTCTTTGAGAAACATGTTGATAGTTAAAGAAAACTTTAAAAATATACTTCCCATTCTGACAAAAGAACAAAAGGAGATACTGACCACCTGTATTTGGCACAAGGGCTAGGGGGAGGGAGGGAGAAAGAGAGAGAGAGAATATAAAAGCAATCTATAGATACTAAAAAGATAGCAAGAGATCACCAGGCTCAATTTTGCACTGTGGAATTAGTGACCAATAACTCTAAACCTTCAGAGCGCTTATCATTGTCATAGAAAATGCATTTGTAGTAAAAAAAAAAAAAACACACAGAAAAAAGTGTAGGCTCAAGAAATTCCTCCAAATATTTCAGGAAGAGATAATATCAGTTGCATACAACCTCTAAGATGTTAAAAGGGTGAATATTTCCCAGGGATTGTATAGCATAGATACTCCAAGTCAGAACTATTGACTGGTTTCTGTCATAAATATAGCTAAACTCCTAGTGGAAACAAAATTCAAAAAATTAAAAAAAGAGGAAAATGTATTATGGGCAAATGAGGTTTACCCCCAGGAATCATAAGGTTGGCTGAACACTCATGATTCCAGAAATATAGTTTATTATATAAATAGTTAAAAAGGAAAATCATGTTACCATCTAAGCAGAAAAGACTATTGACAGAATTGGACATCCATTCCTGATTAAAAACAACTACTGTCTGAGATGAGGGGAGCAAGGGGTCTTGTCTCCCTGGTAAATGCATGTCTGTGAAAATTGTATAGCTAACCTGATTTTTAATAGTGAAATGGCGAAAGTTTGATGAGGGGCATTCAGCTTTTTACTAGAGTTTTTAGTCAGTGAGATTAGGGAAGAAAAATTGAGATGGTAGAGAAAATGTGGTGCAGGGTTAGGAAGGAAGAATTAATACTTCTGTACTCACTAATAACAGGATTTTGCACATCATTAAAAGCAGTATTAAAACTTGCAGCTTGCGACAGTTGCAGAATATAAATTAAACGTATAAACTCAAATGCCTATCTGTAGATTAGCAAAAAATAAGCATTGAAATTTGATGTACTATATGCAGGAGCATCCAAAAAAAGTAATTACGTAGAGATAAAGGTAAAAAAAATACATGAGATTATACACTTTGTATTATAATGCACAACTGATAGAAATGTAAAAGCTTTAATAAATCAAGTGATATAGTGTGTTTATGCATTGAACAGTCTGCAGTTAAGAGATTAGTTCTCCCCAGGTGGGCACTCTGGTTTCCATGTGAGCTTAGTTTATACCTCAGCAAATTATTTGGTGGAAATGGGCAAACTGGTACTCATACCTCTTCAGAAATGCGGAGGACTTAGCTGAACAAAGTCATTTTGGGAAAAAATGCAGTTGTATTACATTTAATTCCTCGATGCATTATGTCACAGTAAACATGTCAGTACATTATTATTGTAAATAGATAGTGAAATAACATGGCAAACAGAAATGTCCCTAGAAATAACCCATTAATTTTCAACAAAGGTGTAAAGGTAATTCAGTGAAAAAGGATAATTTTTAAAGACAATTTTACTGTTACTAGCCTGGGCTCAATCTCAGGTTATGGTCATTCCCTTATCTCAGCCATATGGGAGGTTGGGTTGGTCTTACCTGGCCAAGAATAATTTTTAAAATAATATTTGAATAATTGAATATCCACATGCAGAATATGAAGTGTGTGTGTTCTGTGTTGCATGTTTTACATGTTCATGTGTTGGGTATGTGTGCATATGAGTGCAAGTGCAGGTGTAAAGAAGGACACTTAAGAGAAATCCCACACTACCTCAGAATTGAGAAATGGATGGTTATTTATTTAGGGGTAGACTCACAAATCAGAACCCTCTGCTTGAACGAAGATCAGAAACCGAATCTCACAGCAGGGAAAAGAGAGCTGACACATGCCCTACATCGGCTTATATAATAGGCCACTCCCCAGTGGGCAGGAAACCACTGGCTGTAAGACTTCCTACAGCACCTCCCACTTTTGTTTAAATAAGAGAGTTCTAAGCCCAATACAAAGTTTTATAAAATAAGAACAAATATATTCAATAATTATCCTATCCTGACTAGTTTAAGTCTTGTATAATAAATAACTTGGCCAAGTCATGAGAGGAAAGTAAATACAACTATCTAGTCTTCACACCATCGAAGATCCGAGAAGGGAAATAATATTACTTGAGTAAGCAGGAAGTGCAATCAAGCAACTTCCAAAATGTGCAACAAATGATAGAGACAACTGGCTACCTGGGCAATCACCCAAAGTCTCATTTGCAACATTCAAGCGACCAACTTTGGCTAAGGCCTAGAGTAACTGGCAGATCATTTTCAGAGGCAGGAGAATTTTCAAACCTGTCTTACCCTGTCCTGGCAAGATTTGATAGTCCTGCTTATCCATTTCCAGATACCATGTATCTTGTCACTGGTTGAGAAATGGGCATTTCTTTGCCCAAAGGCAAGTTTTGCCAAGAAGAAAACTCCAAGTGGAGTGTCTCGGTGCTCAACATTCTCTTGGGAATAGATCGGTGCTGCCAGGAGCGATTTTATCTTACTTCAACAGAACTCTAAGTTATTTAAATGCCATGTTCCATGGATCCTTGAAGTGGTTGAAAATTCCCTATCTAGACAGAATACAATCTCTATATATCTAGAGAACCTAATTGATCTGACTGTATGTACAACAAACATGAACAACTATTGACCTATTATAATTAATACCTATATAACTTAAAGACTAAAAAATCATGTCAGAATATAATAATAATATAATAATCTGTAAAATATGTGCAACAAATGAGGACAGTGACCTCAAAATGCAAATAATCTATAAGTATCTTGATCAGAGGTAGTAGTAATATATAATGCAATATGAAAACATGTCCTAAAAGTTGTATCAATATACAAATGTTCTAAACTGAGGTAGAGACATGCATATATACAATCTGACAAAATAACTTTGCATAGGAGTACAAATAATATAAACAAAAGTAATAAATAAAATTTGAACTTGTATCAATATACAAAAACTATACCAATGTAAATTATCCATAAATAATAGCTCACAAGTATCCACTCTATTACCCACTATTACTATCCCCCCCTTTTTTGAACAAACATAGTTTTCACCCCAGCCCTCTATCTAGTACAAGTAATAATCAACAAACCCTAAATAGTGTTCCCAACACTATGAACAAACTTTTTTGGGATGGGGGATCATCTTCTAGAATTGCTTCCTGCTGTCATGGGGGCGATGTTCTTTCTATGGGATCCTGTGAAAGTAAAATGATGGTTAAGATCCAAGATTAATGTCTGGTATAATTGAAAATAGTCTCTGAGTATTTGGTAGAGGTCTGTCCAGAATGCTGTAAAAAAAAGTACACCATATCACCTAACCAAGTTGGAACCATCTTGAGTAGCTGGTACCCAAAACAGGTCTTATAGTAGCGTTATCAGCATCATGACATCATATCCACCAGGTGGAGTTGTTGTGGGGCCCCATCTTCTTCCTGGAAACTTCAAAGATTACTGCAGGAAAATTCATTGTTCATTGTGGAAAACTTAAATATTATTTATATAGACATATACAGACACATATTCAATGAAAGGTATGATAGAGACAAAAATAGATATGAAGAAAAGTAAAATTTTTTCTAAATTTTTTCTTTCAGTCCCATATCATGGCACTTTGACATGAGACAGAAACTATGGGGTTTTCTCTTAACAACAGGCTTGGATTTAGAGAGGGACAAAGCCAGTATCCAACTCCAAAGCCAGCACTATATATTTATAAATATATATATGTATATATATGTTTAAATGTATGTGTATCAGTTACCTGATCTCATAAATCGGATTCTTTTTTCTCAATGATCTGTAGTGGATTTTCCTTCTGTCAGCATCCAAACAGCTAGAGTCTCTTGAATTTTTGAAGATAAGTATTTTCCTGCAAAGACAAGAACAGAACCCTGCCCCAACCTTTATGAGGTTTCCTTATCATCTATATGGTTGTCACCATTGTGGATAAGCTGTCATTTCTCTTTTTCAAGAGGTTTCATCTTCTTTAAACCGAACCTTTATTAATTTTGATGGAATCCACAATTTTTCTTCTCCTGTGGAAACAAGAGCAAAACCCCTTCCCCAACGTAGTACATCTCCTGGTTTCCACTGTGAGGTCAGCACATCCTTGAAATAAACCGGTTGATTTAATTCAGAAGACTTTTCTATTATCCAGTGTCTCTCTGCTGCTGTTGTCCCTTGAAAATTCAGGGTTAATAAAGCATTATGTAATCTATTTCTGGGGGCATTTTCCACCCCTTTCTGTTTGTTTAACTTATATTTTATACTTCAATTTGATCTTTCTATAACTAACTGCCTGACCTGTAGGATTATGTGGTATACCTGCAATATGTTTAATATTATAATAAGCAAAAAATGGTTTTATTTTCCTAGAGACATATGCTGGACCATTATCTGTCTTTATTTGTGCAGGTATCCCATGATGGCCATAACTTATAATAGATGTGTGATTACTGAATCAGCCTTTTCTGAGCTTAAAGCAGTTTCCCACTGAAAGCCTGAATAAGTGTCAATGGTGTGGTGTACATATTTTAATTTTCCAAATTCTGCCAAATGGAACACATCCATGTGCCAGATTTCATTCATTTGAGTACCCTTTGGGTTAGTCCCTGCAGGCGGTGTCTGATTAATAGAAAGAGTAAGTAGGGCATTTCTTTATAATCTCCTTAGTTTGTTACCATGTAATGGAAAACTCTTTCTTTAAACCTTTGCTATGGACCTGATATTTCTTATGAAATTCTGAGTCCTTCAACATATTTCCAATCAATAATTGATCAATTTCTGCATTCCCTTGTGCTAGAGGACCTGGCAGACCCGTATGGGATCGGATGTGTGTTATGTACATAGGACAAAGCCTATTCCTGATTATGTCTTGCACCTGGGTAAATAATGAAGTCAATTCTATATCATCTGGTATAAATTCAGCGGTTTAAATATGCAAGATAACTCTTTCTGCATGTTGTGAATTGGTAACTATATTAAGAGGTTCCTTAAAATCCCTTAGCACTGGGAGGATTGCATATAATTCTGCCTTCTGGACAGAATTACAAAGGCTTTGTTCCACCTTACTTCTTCTGATTTGTATCCTGCCTTCCCTGATTTGTTTGCATCAGTATAAGAGGTATGGGCTTCAGTCATTGGAGCACAACGTACAATTTGGGAAAGAATCCAAGAAGTTCTCTTTATAAGGCGACCTCTATTGCTTTTCAGATATTTCTTATTAATTTCTCTCAGAAAATTAGCACAAGCTCTTTGCCATGGTTCATTGTCTTCCCATAACTTTTTTATTTCATCAGTAGTAAAAGGAACTATAATCTCTGCTGGTCTATACCTGTTAATTGACAAAGTCTCAATTTACCTATTATAATTAATTCAGAGACTTTTCCACATAAGTTTTTTTTCTTTTTTACCTTTTTTTATTTTCATTTTTTTTCCATGATATATATTGAGCTCTACATTTTTCTCTACTCCCCTCCCTGTTTCTCCCCTCCCCCGTTCAATCCTCCCCCAAGGTTCCTATGCTCCCAATTTACTCAGGAGATCTTGTCTTTTTATACTTTTTACTTCCCATGTAGATTAGATCTCTGTAGGTCTCTCTTAGTGTTCATATTGTTGTCTAAATTCTCTGGGATTGTGGTTTGTAGGCTGGTTGTCTTTGCTTTATGTTTAAAAACCACCTATGAGTGAATACATGTGATAATTGTCTTTCTGTGTCTGGGTTACCTCACTCAAAATAATGCTTTCTAGTTCCATCCATTTTCCTGCAAAATTCAAGCTGTCATTATTTTCTGGTGTAGTACTCCATTGTGTAAATGTACCACTTTTTTTTTTATCCATTCTTCAATCGAGGGGCATTTAGGTTGTTTCCAGGTTCTGGCTATGACAAACAAAGCTGCTATGAACATAGTTGAGCACATGTCCTTGTGACATGATTGAGCATCCTTTGGGTATATACCCAAAAGTGGTATTACTGGGTCTTGAGGAAGGTTGTTTTCTAATTTTCTGAGAAATCGCCACACTGACATCCATAGGGGTTGTACCAGCTTGCATTCCCACCAGCAATGCAGAAGTGTTCCCTTTTCTCCACAACCTCTCCAGCATAAGTTCTCATCTGTTTTTGATCTTGGCCATTCTTACGGGTGTAAGATGGAATCTCAGAGTTGTTTTGATTTGCATTTCTCTGATGACTAAGGATGTTGAACATTTCCTTAAGTGTCTTTCAGCCATTTTAGATTCCTCTGTTGAGAGTTCTTTGTTTAGGTCTGTGCTCCATTTTTTTTTATTGGGTTACGTGATCTTTTGGTGTCCAATTTCTTGAGTTCCTTGTATATTTTGGAGATCAGACCTCTGTCTGTTGTGGGGATAGTGAAGATCTTTTCCCATTCTGTAGGCTGTCGTTTTGTCTTGTTGACTGAGTCCTTTGCTTTACCGAAGCTTTTCAGTTTCAGGAGGTCCCATTTATTAATTGTTTGTCTCAGTGTCTGTGCTGCTGGAGTTCTATTTAGGAAGTGGTTTCCTGTGCCAATGCATTCAAGCGTACTTCCCACTTTCTCTTCTATAAGGTTCAGTGTGGCTGGCTTTATGTTGAGGTCTTTGATCCATTTGGACTTGAGTTTTGTACATGGTGATAGATATGGGTCTATTTTCATTTTTCTACATGTTGATATCCAGTTATGCCAGCACCACTTGTTGAATATGCTTTCTTTTTTTCCATTTGATATTTTTTGCTTCTTTATCAAATATCAGGTGTTCGAAGATGTGTGGATTGATATCCGGATCTTCTGTTCGGTTCCATTGGTCCTCCTGTCTGTTCTTATGCCAGTACCAGGCTGTTTTCAGTACTGTAGCTCTGTAGTATAGTTTGAAGTCAGAGATTGTGATGCCTCCAGAAGTTCTTTTGTTGCCCAGGATTGTTTTGCTTTTCCAAATGAAGTTGAGTACTGGTCTTTGAATAATTTTGTTGGGATTTTGATGGGCATTGCGTTGAATATGTAGATTGCTTTCAGTAGGATTGCCATTTTTACTATATTAATTCTGCCTACCCAAGAGCATGGGAGGTCTTTCCATTTTCTGGTGTCTTCTTCAATTTCATTCTTCAAAGATTTAAAGTTCTTGTCATACAAGTCTTCCACTTATTTGGTTAGAGTTACTCCGAGATATTTTATGCCATTTGTGGCTATTGTGAAGGGTGTTGATTCTCTGATTTCTCCCTCAGCCCTTTTATCATCTGTGTACAGGAGGCTACTGATTTTTTTTTTTGAGTTAATCTTGTATCATGCTACATTGCTGAATGTGTTTATGAGTTGTAGAAGTTCCTTGGTAGAATTTTTGGGATCACTTACGTAAACTATCATATCATCAGCAAACAGTGAGAGTTTGACTTCTTCTTTTCCAATTTGTATCTCCTTGATCTCCCTTTGGTGTCTTATTGCTCTAGCTAGGACCTCAAGAACTATATTGAATAGGTATGGAGAGAGTGGACAGTTTTATCTTGTTCCTGATTTCAGTGGAATCACTGGGAGTTTCTGTCCATTTAGTTTGATGTTGGCTGTTGGCTTGCTGTATATTGTCTTAATTATGTTTAGGTATGTTCCTTGTATCCCTGCTCTCTCCAAGACTTTTATCATGAAGGGATGTTGTATTTTGTCAAATGCTTTTTCGGCATCTAATGAGATGATCAGCACATAAGTTTTTAATTTTTTTGTTTTATGTTGTAAAAAGATCCATTCTATGATAATATCTTCCTCCTTCATTAAAATTCATGTAGGAGAAATTTTGAAAGGCAATATGACTAGAATACAATTAACATTTGGATTCACCATATCCACATGTGCCTCCTGTAATTTCTCCTCAACCTTTGTCAGTTCCTTTTCTGCTTCAGCTGTTAATTCTCTGGGACTATTCAAATCTTTATCACCATCTAAGATTTTGTTTAAATGAATTATTCGATCAGGTGTTATCCCAACATCTGGTCATACACTTCAAATGTCTCCTAACAGTCTTTGAAAGTCATTAAGAGTCCGTAATAGGTTTCTTCTAATTTGTGCCTTTTGTGCTCTAATTTTCTGCAAACCTATTTTATAACCTACATAATTGACAGAATCTTCTCTCTGTATTTTTTCAAGAGCAAGTTTTAATCCCCACTTTGGCAAAACTTTCTTTACTTCAAACATTCTTTATAGAGAATCCATGTTTGAATCTGATAGCCAAATGTCATCCATGTAATGGTAAATTGTAGACATAGGAAATTGCTTACCTATTATTTCCAATGGCTGACTTACAAAGTATTGGCACAAGGTGGGGCTATTGTCCATTCCTTTTGGTAGGATAGTCTATTTAGAGCTCCTAGTAGGCTGAGAATTATTATAAGTAGGCACTGTGAAGGCAATTTTTTTTCTATCCTTTTCTTATAAAGGTATAGTGAAGAAACAACCATTCAAAACAATATAAGAGGCCATCCTTTTGGTAATAGAGAAGGCAGAAGGATTCCAGTTTGTAGAGGGCCCATAGCTTGAATTACGTTATTGACAGCTCTTAGATCTCTTACCATTCTCCATTTACCAGATTTCTTTTTTTTTTTTTTTACAAGAAATACAGGAGAATTCCAAGGGCTGGTTGATTCTTCAATATGGTTAGCATCTAGTTGCTCTCTTACCAGCTGTTCTAAAGCCTGCAACTTGTCCTCAACTAGAGGTCACTGCTTAACCCATATTGGTTTCTCATTTAACCATTTTAAAGGTAGGGCTGTTGGTGCCTCTAAAGGTATGCTAGTTGCTTTATGTTCTTGTACAGCCTGAATGGCTGGTGACCCTTGTTTATAGTACCTTATAATATCCTTCTCAGAATTATGAGTTCCTGGGGCTGTAGGAATCTGGGTATTCCATTCCTGCAGCAGGTCACGACCCCATAAATTTATTGCAATACTAGCCACATATTGCCTCAGCTTCCCCCTTTGACCTTCTGGCCCAATCCAGTCAACTTATCTCGTGCTTTGTTTATTTTGAGATATGGTTCCAATTCCTAGTAATTGAACATCTGCCTTTTGAAGAGGCCAATTTGGATGCGAAGATTCTGGAGTATTGATATTCACATTCGCACCTGTGTCTATCAAGCCAACAATTACAATGCACTCTTAGCTTTGATCTTTGATCATTTATAGAAGCCTGCCAAAATATACTTTTCCTCTTAGAATTTTTGACATATCCTCCATGTTTATGTCATCATGTGTAAGAGTATGGTCTTTTACAGAATGCTCTTAATTTTTAAATTTTTCTGGTGAAATATGTCCTCCACAGTGACTGGGAATGACTGGGCTACTTTTGGCTTCGGGGCCTGTGAGAGGCCCTTCAAGGAGTTTCCCAATGGTATTGGGTTGCCTTGTTTGTCTTTTGTTGATCTGCATTCATTGGTCCAACATCGATCTTTGCCACACCTTGTACATATACCTGAAAGCTGAGTCCTCCTATTCTTGCCATTCCCAGAGGAGACATTATTCCTAGGAAATCCTTGTCTACAATCCCTTCTCAGATGTCCTATTCTACCACGATTAAAATATTTGGCATTTGGATGTCTCCTCATTCCTTTGGACACTGCTTCTCCTACCCAAGATTCAGTATTATAGTCAAATGTCTCAATGTTCATAGTATGCAGGATCCATTCATCCATAGCTGCTGATCTAACCTTTAAAGGCCAAAGTATCTTTTTGCATTCTAAGTTGGCATTTTCAAAAGCCAGAGATTCAATAAGTACTCGTCTAGCATCTGGGTCTGTTATTCCTATTTGTACAGCCTTAGTTAATCTTTGTGAAAAGTCATTGAAGGGTTCTCTGGCCGTGTTTAACCCTGGTATATGATTCAAATCTTTTTCCTGATTTTTTGAGTCCTGTCCCAAGCATTTAAGGCTGCTTTGTGACATTGGGACAAGATTTGTTCACCATAAAGAGCTTGAACCCGTGGGTCATCATAAGTGACTTCACCAAGAATTTGATCTTGAGAAGTCTCAAGGACTTTTCCTTTTCCCTGTTGTTCCAAAATTTTTGCCTCTTCTCTGAAATAAATTTTAAACATTAATTGAGGTACATCATCCAGGACTGCTGATAGTAACTGAATCTAGTCATGGCATTGCGTTAATGCTAGAAGACCATTACTTTGTCATCTCCTTAGCAAATGCAGAATGCAAGCCATAAGTTAAAACAGTTTGTTTAATTTCTTTTAATTAATTCATTCCTATAGGTATCCATCTATCTTTTTTGGATCCTTTTGAGCCTTTAGAAGTTGGATGCTTTGTCAGAGTAGATTAAAAAGTAGGAAGCTAAAACCCTGAGTAAGTCATCTCTGACAGCTACTGGCGATGTTGACTTCTGTCCTTGTGCCTTCTTTCCCTGTTCATCAGCTCCAATAATTTCCTCAATTATTTCAAATCTTTTTATTATTGTCTTTTGTAAAGCCTGTATCTCCTTGCCTGTATAAATTTCTAGTGATTTCATTGAGGCACCTAGCCTGTGGTCTGCATGTGTGATTCTAAGGTCTGAAGTTTCTCCTTTAAAGATAACATCTCATCCTTGGACATTACTTGAATTGGGTGCATGCAGATTGCCATCCTGGAGAGATACTCTATCTGCTAACCTATCATAACGTTTTAACAAATACTGATTGTTAAATTCAACAGTATGAATTATTTTAGATAACTTCTTAGTACCCTTAGATATGGATTCTATTTTGTCTATCAAATTAATGTCATCTTTTATAGTAGTATTAATTTTTTCAGGCAACTTGATTTTCGATGGTATTAATCCTGTCAACTAGCTGTTTATTATTAGTCTGTATCATTATTATTAGCCTGTATCATTCCTAAAAGTGCCATATTCTTTCTTAATGATAGAATATGAAGAAGAAAACTGAGTCCTACTACCCAATACATTGAAGAATCACCATAACCATATAAGCCTTGCATAATGCAATCCATAGCATTAGCAAAAAAGTTGCAATATTAATGAAGTCTGCAATATTGATTCATTAATTCCCTGTTATGTGATCCCGTAAACTGTAATCTTCATTGTCCAGCAGATATCATGGTTGCCGAGTTGCGACTAGAAGCAGTGCAAATGTTGTCGACAGCAATGGTCCTGGGCTGCTTTAGTTTCCTGCCTTGGTCCTGGTTAAGTACTGAGACATATGATTTACTTGACAAATTAAAAGCAATTAAATCAATTCCATACACGGAGCAAAGAAACCAGAACTCACGGGCAGGGAGCAGAAACCAGACGCTGCAGAAGTCACAATGTGGCAAGGAACCGTGCCAGGGAATGCAGCAGTCGTGCGTGTGCTTGGGAAATTTCCAAGTTGCCACACGCAGTAAACTCCACTGTGGCGGGGATTGTACAAAAAAATGCTTAGGTAAAAGCAAGCCAAGCAGGCAGGGTTGGGAGACTGTCTGGGCTGTGGACCGGCCAGGCCGTTAGGCCGTCCACCTGGTAGGTGTAAGTCTGAATCCACATGGGCACCAAATGAAGAAGGACGCTTAAAAGAAATCCCACACTAGCTCAGAATTGAAAAATAAATGGTTATTTATTTAGGGGTAGACTCACCAGTCAGAATCCTCTGCTTGAACAGAGATCAGAAACTGAATCCTGCAGCTGGAAAAAGAGAGCGGACACATGCTCTACATCGGCTTATATAGTATAAGAGGCCACGCCCCAGTGGGCGGGAAACCACTGCTGTAAGACTTCCTACAGAACAAGTGGAGGCATACAAACAGAAATCTTAAAAATTCTACACCTTCCTTATGGCCCTATGTGCTTACTCAACAAAAAGGAATAGATGTGTATTTATGAAGACTTGTATATGCATGAATGTTCATAATAATTCAGCTTGTAATAGACAAAAATTGGAAATAAATATTGAACCAGGTGGTGGTGGCAGCACATGCCTTTAGTCCCAGATCTCAGGAGGCAGAGATAGTCAGATCTCTGAGTTTGAGGCCAGCCTGGTCTCTGATGTTCTACTGGGTGTGTTGGTGCACATCTTTAATCCCAGCACTCAGGAGGCAAAGGCAGATGGATTTTTATGTTTGAGGGCATTCAGGACTACATAATAGACCATATCTAAAAAAAATTGTCATTGTAGTAATACAGTGGCATATTTCTAAGTAAATAAAAGAATGAATGGGGTTTGTTTTTGTTTTGATTGTTTTGTTTTAGGGGACAGGGTTTCAGTCTGTAGCCTAGACTGGCCCCAGATTCACAGCACTTTCTCTGCCTTAGCTTCCTGAATTCTCGGATTACCGGAGTGAGCTACCAAACATAGCTAAGAGGGAACTATTAATGGGTGGTGGTGTTGCACACCTTTAATCCCAGCACTGGGGAGGCAGAGGCAGGTGGATCTCTGAGGTTGGTATGGTTTACAGTGTGAATTCCTAGGACACCCTAGCTGCACAGAGAGACCTTGACTCGAAAATCAAAAAAACAAAAAAAACCAATCAAACAACAAAAGGAATTATTAATTCCTAGCAATGTGGAGAAATCCCAGATATTTAATGCTTGGGCTGAATGAAAAAAAGAAGCCAAACTAAAGGTACATAGTCTGTGCTTCTTAAATTCTAGAAAATGAACACTAATTTTCTAGATAAGAAACAGGTGAAGGTTACCTTAGGAAGGAACATTAAGACTAGGAATAGAGGTAGGGCAGGATTACAAAGGATCTTAAGTTTGGAGGCCCAAAAATGTAAGCCTATTTCCAACTTGTCTGAAAGTCAGAGAGTTAGAGGATGCTCAATTTTGCGAAGAACAATCAGAGCTACACACCCTGAACCAGGATGTGGTGACTTGGTTCTTTAGATATTAAAATGGCACATACAGGTGGATCTATTCCACCCTGAGAGATGGTCAGGATATGCAGGTATACTTTTGCTCCTTCTTTTGAAATAGGAGGTTACCTAGGGAGTGGCTGCCTTCAAGATACTTGACCTAGGGTGGCTTCATCGCCTAAACAACAGCATGCCAACGACTTGATGTCTCAAAGTGTTGAAGCAGTTAACTGTTGGAATTGTTCTTTGTTTCATGTTAAAGAAGTCTTTTGTTGCCTTCTTCCCCTTTTGTATTGGGGTGTAAAAGTGTATGGAAAGTTAAAGGAGGGTGATTTCAGTATTCACTGGAATTCCTTCTGGATACTATTCTGTGATTTCTGTTTTATTATTTTTGCATCTTCTTACTCTTCACTTATTTTTCTGATCCCCATGCCCCTACCCTGGCAAGTGGTATTTTTGTTGAGGCTGGGCCCCAACACTTAAGGAAGCTTGGGAATGTTCATTTTTGTGGTATGTAGTCGGTTTGTTTCATGGTACGTGTGGCTCGGGGACTGAAGGTGAGTACTGGGCGTTTCCCCTGGTTACTTTCCACCTTACTTATTTTTGTTATAACCTTACACAGTAGGGGCTGTATAGAGTCACAGTGGCCTCCTGAATGTTGGAGAAGCAGAGAGCCTTGTAAACTGCTCATCTCATGAAGCTGATGCCTTAGCATTCCCAATTTGGCAAATTCCATGTCTTTAGTCCACACCGGAAGGCTAGTGGAGCTGGGTTCTGATGGTAGGGGAAAAAACAGTGGCACTTTAAGCCAGCCCTGCTTCATTTTCCTAGAATACTTTACATCTGGGCTGCCAGTGCACTCAACCTTGTTTTTCAAGGCAGGGTGGTCATTGAACCTGGAACTAGTGGTTAGGCTAGACTGGCTGACCGGCAAGCTCCAGAGATCTCTTCTCTGCCTCTCCTGTGCTGTCATATCTGACTTTTTACATGGGTGCTGGGAATCTGAACTCAGTAAACACTTTATCAGTGGAGCCATCTCCTGAACTCCTTTGACCCCATTGTATGTGGGTAAGGGTATTTTTTAAAAAAAAAAAAATACAGAGAGAGAGAGAATTATACCTTTAGACTCTATAGTTAATTGTATTTCAGTTATACCTCAATAAACTTCTTTTGAAACTTAAAGTAGAGAAAGATGCATGAGAGAAAGTGGCTGAGTGTAATAAAAATTTAGTTTGAAAACAGCTCATTACTAAGCAAAAAAAAAAATAGTAACAGTGAACTATAAAGATGTTTACCCTGAAGGAATTGGCTACCAAGCCTACTCTTGGCTGCTGATGTAGGTCATGATTTCTGTATTGGTTGTTCTTTAAAGCATCTTGTGTTGTTTATAAGGTCTGTCAACCAACATGTGATCTAACATACATGGGATATTTCTTTCTGATGCTAACTTGTCATGACGTCTTAAGACTTTTTAGGATCTATTTAAAGTTGTGTGTAATTTTTGCTTGTTATAATCAGAATAACATGTTTTATTATTTAAAATTAATTTCACAGAATCCCCTTTTCAGAGACTTTTTAGGACTTTGCTTATCTTCTGAACTTTATTGCACCTGAGTTTGCTTTCCTTACAGTCTGGTCATAGGTGCTCAGTGCTTATAGGACAAAGAAATTTTGTCTGGGGTGATTAGATGTAATAGTCAGGGATCCTTTAGTTCTCTGAGGCGTCTCCAACAGGTACATAGTTCTATGAGTTATGCAGTGATTACTGGTGCACTTTTTTGTTTGTTTTTCTAGACACGGTTTCTCTGTGTAATAGAACTGACTATCCTTGAACTCTCTTATAGACCAGGCTGGCCTCAAACTCTCTGAGATCTGCCTGCCTCTGCTTCCCAAGTACTGGGATCAAAGGCGTGCGCCACCACTGTCCTGTGCTAATGCGCCTTTTAAAGTACAATATTTTTGTACTAACTTATATAGTCTGATAAAATAAACAGTATGCAGTAGTAATTTGTTGTCAGTGGATTGTATTTATATACTTGTCAGATTATTACGGCAACCAAGTAATGGTGGCACATGCCTTTAATCCTGGCAATGGGGAGGCAGTCAAATCTCTTTTAGTTGGAGCCCAGCCTTGTCTACAGAACTAGTTTCAGGGCAACCAGGGCTACGCAAGGAAACCCTGTCTCAAAAAACAAACAACCCCCCCCAAAAAAGAAAGAGAAGACAGAAAGGATTATTACAGTAATATCTCTATAACTGTTGAGTACTAAATTCTGTTTAGGAAAATTGCAGTGGCTTAAGTAAAATGCTGCAGGTCCCCTGAGGGGCACAGTGGCAGAAACACTGCAGGTCCCTGAGCAGCAGCAGGCAGTGGGCAGCAGGTCCTGAGACCACAGCAGGCTATGAAAGCAGCCAGGTCCCAAGTAGGAAGCCGCGTGGCGGGTGAGAGACTGAGACCGATAGGCACGCCATGCAGAGTGAAATTGATTATTTATTTAGTGGGTTATGGAAGGGAAGGAGAGAAGGGGGAGAGAGGCAGAGAGGGAGGAGGAAGAAGAGACTCAGGCTAGAAGCTGAAAATCAGCTTGCCTTGGTGGGCGGGGGGTGGGGGGAGAGGTGGCCATCCCTTGTCTCTTAAAGGGACAGGACAGACTCCCGTCTTTTTATTATAAAAAAGAGATGGGAATGTAATGGTCTGTCCTGTCCCGTTAAGAGACAAGACACGCCCACCCACCCCCATGGAGGCAAGCTGATTTTCAGCTTCCAACCTGAGTCCCTTCCTTTTCCATCTCTCTCTTGATGAGGCAGCTTCTGTCTCTCCCTTCTCCCCACTTCTCCCCTCCCCCCCTCTGCTTCTCTCTCTCTCTCTCTCTCTCTCTCTCTGCCTCTCTCTCTGCTCTTCCGCCTTCCCTTCCATAACCCACTAAATAAATAGCCAACTTCACTCTGCATGGCATATCCATCTCAGTCTCTCACCCACCACACAGCTTCCTGCCTGGGACCCAGCTGCCTTCGTGGCCTGCTGTGGTCTCAGGATCCACTGCCAGCTGCCTGCTGCCGCTCAGGGACCTGCAGTATTTTACTTAAACCATTACAAAAATGGCCAAGTTAAACAGTTGTTGGCCACTGAAAACACTGGCTGCTTTGATTAAATTGCCTAGTAGAAAAGATGCAGTGAATTCAACGCTGTTGCATTTCCAAGCCCTAGCTGGAAATAGAAAAGACAAAGGAAGACAAGCATACCACATACATTTTTCTGCCAAGGGAGTCTAATCCATTCTTCATCCATGGCTTGGAGTAGAAGTACTGCCTTCATTTGGGGGTGACATATGAATGTTCTAATCTCAAATAACCAGGGACAGGATGAAATTGATATCTTGCATAAGTTGTGCATTATTTATTATTTCTGATAAAGCAGCAACATGAGCTTAGTGCTCTTATCTCTGCCTGCGTGATAACTCTTGTCAACACTCTTACATTGAGGGCTTCGATATTCTATATGGATTACCATCCACAAACTTAGACTACAGATAGAATGAGAATCGATGTTAAAGCAGTAAAAGAACAGAGAAATAAACACTGGTGCAACTGTGGGAAATAGAATTCCCCACAATATAACTATGAACTGTAAATGATTCTGATAACATTGAATACAATTTTTGAATTTCTAGTAACAAAAATCAAAGTATAAAGAATAGAAATGGTGGCTAGAGATATGGCTCCATGGGTAAGGTGCTCACTGAACAAGCTTGAGGTCCTGATTTCCAGTTCTCAGCACCCATGTAAAAAGCCAGACTTGTGGAGCATCTGTAGCTCCAGCAGAAGGAAGAGGGATGTTGGAAGGGTTCAGGAGGAGTCAGGTGCATCCCAAGCGCTCATTAGCTAGCCACTCTAACTGGTGGCCACCACTAACCAGGTGTCTCCTGGTTCAGTGAAGAGAGTCTGCCTTTAAAAGAAAAGGTCGTGATAGAGGAATATACCCAACATTGTCCTCTGGTCTCCAATACATGTGCACATGCCACTTACATTCATGTGCACACACAAACACATATGCATGCATACATCACATACATAAGAATAAAAATGGAAGCTAGAAATGCTCTCTTGAGTTTTCCTTGTGGGAACCATTTCTAGACCATCTGTGGTTTTTAGATCAAGACAGCATATATTAGCCCTTTTCCACATTGACATCTGGGAGATAGTGTTTGGAGTTAGGAAATATTAAATAAATTATGTTTATGTGTGATCTTTTTTCCTTCATGATGCAGTCAATGCTGTATTCAGTAATTCTTGTCTTATTATCGTTTACTTATAAATCCTCTGTAGTGTCTTTTATTTTTGTCTTCTTTCAGGCTTCTTTTCCTTTGTTTTTAATCTCTTTATTCTTTGACCTCTTCACAGAAGTCTTCAGCAGTCCAGCTTCTGGTGGGGTGCAAGGTGGGGTTGCTTTGTCGAACTTCTTTTTCTAAAGCTGGGTGTGGTGGCACTCACCTTTAATCCCAGTGCTGGGGAGACAGAAGCAGATAGAGCTGAGTTTTGAGTCCAGTCTGGTCTAAATAGAGAGTTACAGGACAGAGAGATCCTGTCTTAAAAACCAAAAACAGTAAAAAAAAACTTACTCATCTTTCATTTCTACATAATCTTAATCATTTAAAATAGTATTTTGAACAAATGTCTTCTAATTTTTAGTTTTATTACATTTAGATCATAAACCTGTATAATATTTGCCTTTGGGAATTTTGAGATTTGTTTCTTTTTTTAAAAAAAGATTTTTTTAAAAATATATTATATATATAGTGTTCTATCTGCTTGTATACCTGCAGGCCAGAAGAGGGTGTCAGTTTTCATTACAAATGGTTGTGAGCCACCATGTGGTTTTTGGGAATTAAACTCAGGACCTCTGGAAGAGTAGCCAGTGCTCTTAACCTCTGAGCCATCTCTCCAGCCCTATTTTCTTCCTTATTATATGATAATTTTTGAGAAATGTTCCCTCAAATTTTGGAAAATAGTATATATCTTGTATAGTCTATTAATTCCAATTTAGTATAACTATTCAGGGTTTTAAAAAATGTTTTCTTGAGATCTTACTGTAATTTACTTTTCATATGACTAGAATACATTCTCTGTTCTCCCCTACATTGGGCTCTTAAGTACCTCTTGCCTTTTATTTGAGTCACATTTGCTAGCTCTCTGATCCCTGGGTTCATTATACTGAATATCTTGTTAATGCTGGCACCTATCCTGGTACCTCTAAAGGAGCCCACAATTGCCTCCTTGGTTTTAGACCAAGGATACAATTGGTTTGATGAAGGCAGTCATTCTTATTTGCTTTGACCATGGACCCTGACCCTCCTTGACCCATTTTATTTCTGTTTACCATATTTACTTTCCACTATAAAGTTGAACATCCTAACCCCAACTGGAGGCTAAAATTTAAGCAAAATTAATATGTTAACACCCAGAGAAGGACTTACGGCAGTTGCCAGTACTAGTACAGGGGCTCATTCTTGTGTGACTCTTTAACAGCCAACATCTGCCTCTTCACAGTAGGTAGAATGAAAATTCGAAACAACTAGGTTAGGTCTAGAATACTTTTAGAGTGGATGTTAAGGGTGAGGGTTGTGGAGGGGAGAGACGTTAATGGGTATAGCTGTCTTGAATGAGCAAGATACAGGGTGTTTGATGGTAGCTGGGCACTGTCTTTTCTGCTCATAGCACAGCTGTTTCCATCATCACCATCAATGCTCACCACCCATTAGAAGCTATTTATTTTCCCTCCTCACATATAGCCCCTAATCTGATGCTTGGGGTAGTGGTCTTGGTGGGACACTGAGGTTCTACCGAAGACAGCTGTCTTGTTAATTGTCTTGTTCTTTGTTGGCTGTTTTCCACAAAGACAACAGAATTTCTTGAGGCACTGGAGTTAAAATTACAATGATGCACCTAGTTCTATTTTTTTAATTCATTTTACGATGCACACAGTTCTTAAAGAAAGAATTATATGTGGGCAAGGTTTAAGGAGTTCTGAACATAACATTATTAAGATAAAAGGTGGATGGGTGTAACTGAAGTCTTTTCTGCATCCCTTCTGGTCCTGCAGCCTCTTTAAAATAATCACTCTGAGGCTTAATATTAGCTATAATGGTTGGTTGATGGCTCGGGCTTATTATTGGCTAGCTTTTACATATAAATTAACCCATTTCTATTAATCTGTGTATTGCCACATGACCCACTGCTTACTGGTAATGTTCTGGCATTTTCTCTGGCTGCGGCTGGTGTCTCTTTGGACTCCACCTTCTTTCTTCCTGTATCTCTGCTTGGATTTCCCACCTTGCTATATTCTGCCCTGACATAAGCCAAAGCAGTTTTATTCATCAACCAATAAAAGCAACACATATTTGCAGCATCCAGAAGAGCATCCCACATCAGATGGATGCAAAGGGCAAGAGGTCCTTAGGCTCACAGATCAGCCCTAGGGAAACTCTGAATTGTGTTAAACACACAGGGTTGTATCTTCAAAGGAACCATTTCTGCACTATCTGTGTTTTTAAGGGAAGGGAGGGCCAAGGATTGTATAACCCAGGGTGGCCTCCAATTTACTATGTAGCCAAAGAGGCCTTAATTCCTGATCTTCCCGAGTTCCGGGTTTAAAGGTGTGAGTCACCGTGCCCCAGTGCATAGGGTACTGGGTACTGAACCAGGGCTACATGCATGCTAGGCATGTACTGTACCAGCCAAGCTGCTTCCCTAACCCAACTTTTAGTTATATGTATTTTTTTATTTAAGTATTCACTGTAGAAGAGGACTAGCTAGTTAGTTTTTGGTTGTTGTTATTTGTTGGAGAGAGGAGGTGTTGGGGATAGAACCTAGGGCCTTGCACTTGCTCTGCTGGGCAAGTGCTCTTCCACTGAGCTTTATTCCTAACCTTTAGCAAGTTTTTAAATCCATGAGATCCTGGAACTCTTACGGTTGTTAGTAGACTATAACTAACATGTCTCCAAATTGCAAAAGTCTATTACTATACTAAATGAAGATTGCATTTTCTCATAGAGATGATAATAAATTTGATTAACTCTGTTCTGTATCAGTGTTGGGCTGAGAATCATTCTGTATTAATGGTAAAAATCATCATTTATATTCCAAATCAATTGGTTGACCACCTTTAGAACTCAGATTCTTTAATATTTTTACATTTATTTTATGTGTATGTGTGTTTTGCATGCATGCACTTCTCTGCACCACTTTCATGCCTGGTGATGGAAGGTATTGGGTGCCTTTGAAGCTGGAGTTGCAAATGTTTGTGAGCCACAATGTGCATGCTGGAAACTGAACATGGGTCCTCTGGGAGTGAATGGCTAAGCTATTCGTCTCTCCAGTCCCTGGACCTCGGATTCTTTGAACAGGCTTAGCTCATGTTTTATTTCCTCAGAAATCCCCACACAGGAGATTGCAGCACAGTGTCTATAGAAAGTGTGCACTCTTTGAAATGTTTTGTCAGTAAGGGCTCAGTAATGTTCTCTATAGTGATGGATCAGATAGTGTTGCTACTATGCAGTTCTAGAGTTGAAACCTGATGCTTTTCCTCCTGTCTGCTCTGATTTCTAACTAGTTCCCAGCTACCCATGTCTCAGGACTGTAAACTCTAAAATTTATCCTCCTGGAGTCCACAGTAGTTGACCTCCCTGCAAGCGTTACAAATTTTGAGGAAATGAGCATTTCCTGTAGTTTTCATTTATTCATAATAGTGTGTTTCCTGTAATGGTAAAGTAGTTTGATTCTGGAGACCACTGGTGGTCTGTTCATTGCCTGAATAATTATGCTGTTCTTAATGATGCCATTTCTCCTGCTTTATCGGTGTGTATTGACTGCAGTTATTCGTATGTAAAAGTAATTTTGTATAATACTTATTATATAAAGTAGAATTTATTACATGTTTATTTCTTATATAGTTTTCTAGTTTTCACAGGGTTTTGCAATTTTATTTCCTCTGAATGGCAAAACCCATGTTCTTGATTATTAATGTTTTGCTATATTGCATGCGCACAGTGCAAACAGATCTGGGTTAGGGGTACAGAGGATAAGGAAGGACAGACCTGGGGCTGCTCTGTCCCTAGTTGTTGTTGGAAGTGAGTTCTTCTGTGTTTTTTATGTTGTCTTTCTATTGAGGAATTTATCTGCATTGTTGACTTTTCAGGGGTCCTGGAGTCCATGTTAGTCCCTCTTGTACCACTATATGAGAATACCTGAGATTGAGCAATTTGTAATGAACAGACATTTGTTGCCCACAGTTCTGGAGTCTGGAAAGTCCTGAGGTGACAACAACTGGCAAAGGCCCCGCTCGCTGTGCTGTGCTGTGCTGTGCTGTTGCACATGCGAAGGTGAGGGGAGCATGAGGAAGCAAACTTTCCCTGTTACTAAGGCACCAGTCCTACTCTGACAGCACAGCATTCATGTCCAGAACCTCATAAGGTCCCACAGTTAAATCATGGGTTCAGGAGGGAGCAGACCTTGAAGCTATGGCAGTTTCCATTGACTGGCCGGGCTTTGAAAAGGAGTTACCTGGGCAGCTCTGGGAAGGTATTAAGTGAGTGTAAGTTGCTCCTTCTGTAAGCCTAAGAGGAGTTTTAATGATGTTGTTCAGACATTAGGACGTATTCCTTCTCCTGAACATTCATACTTATACTTTGTCTGGAATTTTCTATGCTCTCAGCTTCATATAACTTGCCTTTTGCATTTCTTAGTTTTCAGCCTAGGAACTCCTTTTTTGAGAATGGCCTTCCCTAAGCATTCTGGTTATGTTTCCTGTATAACTTTCTCTATATTTGGTTTAGAATTGTTTTTCAGCAATCCACCGCATTACATTTTTAGGTTTCTCCCATGATTGGCCATTAGGTGTATGTAGCCACCTATCTCTTACCCATTTACTTTCTCTCTTCAAATTTTTTTTCCTTTATTTTTTATGTGTATGGGTATTTTGCCTATATGAATGTCAGTTCACCACATGTGCAATATCCTTGGAGGCCAGAAGACGATGTTGGGATCCCTGGAACTGGAGCATAGATGATTGTAAAGAGCTGTGTGGGTGCTGAGGACTGGACCATGGTCTTCTGGAAGAGCAGTCAGTGCTCTTAACTGCTGAGTCATCTTTCCAGCTCCATATTTATTCTCAGATCTTTTCTTATATTTCTCTCTTTCACCTCCTCCCTCCATCCGCCTTCCCCCCTCTCTTTCTCTCTCTCTCTCCCCGTTCCTCCCTCCCTCCCTCCCTCCCTCCCTCCCTTTGTTTCTTCTTTCTCTTCTTCATCCTCTTCCTCCTCTTTTTATTTATTTATTTTTTTCCTGAGACAGTTTCTCTCTTTGTAGCTCTGGCTGTCCTACTCACTCTGTAGACCAGGCTGGCCTTGAACTCACAGAGATCCTCCTGCCTCTGCCTCCCAAGTGCTTAGATTAAAGGTGTACTCCACCACTTTCTGACTCAAATATTTTTTGACTGTTTACTGTTAGTACGAACAGTCTGGCCCTTCCCCAACCTTGTGGGTTTATAACTTTAAAACAAATAGTGTTAGTCAAATACAACCAGTCCTCATTATTCCCAGCTAAGTTGCAGCAAGAAAACATGCCACTTCTTGCTTTGGTTCTCACATTATAGACTAGTACAATTTTTGTGGTCTGTATTCCCATGATTTCAACACTTTTGTACTTTGTGTGCTGTTGCTCTTTGCACTGGCTCCAACTGTTATATTAAAGTGCTGTAGTGGTCCCTAGCAGAAGCTGACTGTGATGGGCCTTACATGTTTGATAAACTTTGTTCTGGCATTGTTTATAGTGCTGTTGACGATGGGGTCAATGCTAATGAATCAACGGTGTACATATATTGACATGTTTCAAACAGAAGTTATGTACTTGATTGGTTGGCAAAAATTACATGAGCAGGTGTTAGTGGAAACGTAATTCAGTCCTTCATCTAGGGAGCAATGGAAGATATTTGCTCATCTGCTGAAGTGTTTCCTCTAGGAGCAGTGGTAAAAAATGACTTTACAGAACAGAACTACCACAGGAATGAGACGTGAGGAATGCTCCTTCCTCAATGCTGGAGATCAAAGCCAGGACCTCTTCTGTTCGAGGCAAGCCCTTCTGGTGAGCCCTTGATTTGTAATTTTGCTGTTGTTTTGTTGGTTCTGTTGTTGTGAGACGGAGGCTCCTTGTGTAACTCTGGCTAGGCTTGACCTCTGTGTAGTCCATATTAGCTTCACAGTGCCTCTGCTTCTGGAGTGCTGAGGTCACTGGCAAGGCTGGTGTTTTTTGAAGGAATTGATAGAAAAGTAATGTGTTTAGAGGATAGCACAGGATGAAACTGGAAAAGAAAGCAGACACTTGAATCTCTTACCTTTCAGAGGCTGCGCGGAAGAGTTTAATTTTGGAATGTGTAATGGCAGTACATTGGAAATTTTTAAGCAGGGAGTGAGGTGACCTGCTTTATGTTTTGAAAGGTAGTCTGCTGTGAGGAGAGGGTTTTGAAGAAGGCAAGGGTGAAATGGATTTGGAATTTAATTATATAAGTCATTATAGTTTAACAATAGCTGAGCCTGCCTGAATTTGCTTCTAAATGGTTTCAGTATTGTAGTTTGCCCTCTTTTCTGCTCTACTTCTGTAACTTTGTCCAGATCATTCTGCCTTGTCCTTGTCCTACTATGACAACCTGCTCAAGTCACTACCATTGTTTTGCTCTCCTTAACTCCCTCCCTCCATGACTGCCCAGACCTCTTGATGGCCCGGTGTCTGCCTGCATTTCAGTCAGTGCTTTTCACCGTGCTTTGCTTAGTATTTAATTTCCCAAGTGACCCAACCACCCCCACCCCATACACATACCTCACTTGTTAGGGCGTGTTTACCCTGCTTTGCTCACTTACCATCCTGATGTGTGCGGTAGAGTAAGTGTTCCTAATACACTGCCCAATGGTACCCAAAACAAGAACTTTATACTTACTCAATTTGTATTGATTCTCATTTGTATATCAATGTCTCCTCACAATTAGACTCAGTATGGTAAAGTTTTTATTTTTGGAGTGTGGGAAACACGTAGTAAGTGTCTATTGGATAGATTGGTTTATGATTGTCAGTTAAAGTCATTGTGTGTTATGTGGAAGGGTGGCGCATGGCACAGCATGCTTGTGGAAGTCAGAAGAAAACTTTGAAATGGTTTTCTCTTTCTGCCTTTAGGATTTTAGGGATTGAACTCAGGTCATAGAGCTTTCATGGCAAGCCCCTTTACCTGCTGAGCTTCCTTTGACCCCAATCATTGCTAATTTGTTGACCAGAATTAATAGTTTTTCTTGATAGCATCTTTTGGTGAATGAAAATATAAAGGAATGATGATGAGTAACAGGAGTAAAAATGGTATTACAAAAGTATATGCTTATTTATTTATTCCAAAACTGCTTATTGAATGGGGCTGGAGAGATGGCTCAGAGGTTAAGAGTACGGGCTGTTCGTTTAGAGGACCTGAGAGGACCCTAGTGTTCAATCTCCAGTATGTGGGACATGGCAGCTCAGAACCATCTGTAGCTCCAGAGGATCCAACGCCCTCTTCTGGCTACTATGTGCACCAAGCATGGTTGTGGTGCATTGACATACATACAGACAAAACACCTGTATGCAAGAATACCAATAAAAATTGAAAAACTTTATTGAATGACAGGATATGTTCTAACAATGGAATACAGTGAGCCAAACAGTTTTCTGTTCTGTTGGAATTAAGATGTGTGTGAATGTATATCTACCAATATGCAATATGTCATTTCCATCTAATATGTACAACATGGTAATGTTACATATAGATCAGATCTCAAGGTCTAGACTACTTTGAGAGTTGTAGGAAATTATGCTAGTTGAGAGTTCCCATGTGTAAGATGCTTTCTTCTATTTTATGTTAGTGCGATGTCTGTGTCAGTGAACCAACACTGATAAATGAAAGCCATCTGAAGTCTATACTTACTTTTAACCTCATGTCTCCTTTTGGCCAGTGGCCCCCTACCACCTCCCATGTTGCCATATAACACTTGTTCCTCATGACTTCTCTGAACTGTAACAGTCTTTTAGAAAGTCTCATGTTTTAAACTGGCATGTACTTTTAAGTCCCTCACAAAAATACTTTATATTTAATCCAACCCTACTTTACCTGTTAAGTTGAGAGCCAGTACAGTTAAGCTTGGACCCAGCTCTCTACATAGATTCTATACTTTAGTTATACCTGATAAACAGCCCTCAACTTCTCAGAGATCTGGGGAATATGGCATTTAAATAACTATTAAAAGACTTTTCATAACAAAAAAGAGACAGGTTGGCTCCTAGCAGCAGCACTCTACTTTCTCCCAAGAAGACAGAAGACAAATAGGCACAAAACAACATCCATCTGTAATTCGCTTCAACTGCCAAGCACTGACCACTGGGTAAAACTGCCTTTCATCTAAACTGAAGATCACCAGACAGTGAACAGAATTGCTGGAATCGACAGCCTAGCTGCTAAGGTCAGGGTAGGCTTGTCTTCCTACAGATTTCTTAACCCACAGGATCTTCTGGAGTCCGGCAAGCCCTGCACTAAACAACAAAAGGCAAATATGACCCTCAGTGACCATGGAGGACCCTAAGGAGTAGCTCTAGGTGCCAACCAAGTAAGTTCTCTATTGTTTTTTAATCAATAACTCAAGTAAAATTTTATCCTTCTCAAAGATCTCTGATGCAGTTTGACAGCTGAGAGGTTTTGTCAGTTTAAAAGGACATCCTCACCAAACAAATTTCAGTAAAATACAAATACCAGTACAAGACCTGCAAGTTATAAAGGTGTGAGGACAAATACAAGTTATCAAATTTCTTTCTCACACTGCCTTCCACAGTCTTAAAAATATTTTTCATTGTGCAAAAATATCTGTCACAGTCATTCTGACATAAATATGCTACTGTTTATACAATGTATATGTCTAAAATTTCTGTTTTCACAAACCCAAAGAATTTTTCTGAGTTCCAAGGGAGCCTAATTGAAGGATCTGCCTTAAACACGTCAGATACACCCCCCTTAATTCCCTGGTCCTAAAAATTTTTTCCCTAAACTTAACTTTGTCCTCTGTTCTGCCAGTACCTTAAACAGGTGTAAGAGACACCAGACATTTCTATACCACGAACACCAGACAAGAGCAAACAGACCAGCTACCCCAGGATGTGAGCAGCAGACATTTCTATACCACACACACCAGACAAGAGCAAACAGACCAGCTACCCCAGGATGTGACCAGCAGACATTTCTATACCACACACACCAGACAAGAGCAAACAGACCAGCTACCCCAGGATGTGACCAGCAGACATTTCTATACCACACACACCAGACAAGAACAAACAGACCAGCTACCCCAGGATGTGAGCAGCAGACATTTCTATACCACACACACCAGACAGGAGCAAACAGACCAGCTACCCCAGGATGTGACCAGCAGACATTTCTATACCACGAACACCAGACAAGAGCAAACAGACCAGCTACCCCAGGATATGAGCAGCAGCCAGCCTTCTCAGGGTCCCCTCCAAGACGACACCCACAAATAAGCACAAAGCAGTCTTAAGAATCTGCCGCCCCTATTCCTTTAACCTGTGGTGCCTAAACTCCCACCTTTTTATTATAAAAAAAAAAAAAAAGAGATGGGAATGTAATGGTCTTCTCTGTCCCTTTAAGAGACAAGCCACGCCCACTCCCCCCCACCCCTGTCTGCCAAGGCAAGCTGATCTTCAGCTTCCAGTCTGAGTCCTTCCTTTTTTTGTCTCTCTCTCTTTCTTGAAGAGGCAGCTTTTGTTTCTCCACTTCTCCCCTTTCCCCCTTCTCTGTTTCTTTCTCTCTCTCTGCCCCCCTCTCTGCTCTTCCCCCTTCTCCCTTTCCCCTCCATAACCCACTAAATAAATATCCAGCCTCACTCTGCATGGTGTTCCTACCTGTCTCTTGCCCACTGCGTGGCTCCCTGCCTGGGACCAGCTGGATTCAGAGACCTGTGACATGGTCTCGTGGCGTGCCCATCCGTCTGTCTCTCCTTGCGGGACTGGCTGCCCCATTAAGGTCTCTCACCCACCATGTGGCTCCCTGCCTGGGACTCGCTGCCCCTCGTGGCCCACTGCAGTCACTTGGGGAACTGTGCTGTCCCTGGCTGGGACTGGTTTCTCTCCGGACCCGCAGCATGCTGCCTGCCTCCACTTCGGGGTCCTGCAGCATGGTCTCAGGACCTGCTGCCTTCTGCAGCCACTCGGGGATCCGCAGCATTTTACTTTTACCATTACACTTAGTATGTCCTTAGTTTCAGATGTAGGTACAGATTTCTCCCAGAGTCAACTATATACCCCGTTATCCTAATAAGTTTCAGGGTGGGAGGGAGGGTAAGAGGTTTGTATGTGAGGGAGGGAGGAAGGGAGGGAAGGAGGGGCAGAGAAAGAGAGATGTGTGAGAGGTATGTGTATGTGTGTGAGAGAGAAACACGTGTGTGTTTGTGAGAGAGAGAGGGAGGGAGGGGGAGAGAGAGACAGAGAGGTGTGTGAGAGATGTGTATGTGTGTGAGAGAGAAACAAACACGTGTGTGTTTGTGAGAGGGAGAAGGAGAGAGAGGTGTGTGAGAGGTATGTGTATGTGTGTGAGAGAGAAACACGTGTGTGTGTTTGTGAAAGAGAGAGGGAGGGAGGGGGAGAGAGAAACAGAGAGGTGTGTGAGAGATGTGTATGTGTGTGAGAGAGAAACACGTGTGTGTTTGTGAGAGAGGGAGAGGGAGAGAGGTGTGTAAGAGGTGTGTGTGTGTGAGAGAAACAAGTGTGTGTGTGTTTGTGAGAGAGAGGGAGGGAGGGGGGAGAGAGATGTATGTGTGTGAGAAACACGTGTGTGTGTTTGTGAGAGAGAGGTGTGTGAGAGGTATGTGTTTGTGTGTGAGAGAATTGGTGTGTGTGTGAGAGAGAGAGGTATATGTGTGTGCATACGTGAAGGAGAGAGATCATTGAATTTATTACAAAACGTATATAGCTATATGAATGAGTAAAAGCAGTAAAGACAGGACAAAGCTGTAGGAGTAAGGGTCACCGTCCTTTCGTTCTAATGAGAAAGATTGCATATAGTTTAGATTTTGTAGATGCAGGTCTTACAGGTTATAAAATTGCCCTCTGCTGCTCTGTAGGATATCCAGATTTGTTGCGAAATTGTGTAATCAAGAATAATTGCCAACAGTGAATAAATAAACCAATGGGAATCCATAAACAAGCTCACGCATCTATGACCCTGTCAATGAGTGGTGCAGATCAGTTGGTGTCCATATAGAAAAATATGGACACCAAGCTTATTCACTAAAATTCTAAGTAGAATTTTAGGTTCATTTTTTCGTTTGCTTGTTTGTTTCGGTTTTTGAGACAGAGTTTCTCTGTATAGTCCTGGCTGTCCTGGAACTCGCTCTGTAGACCAGGCTGGCCTACATCTGCCTATGTTAAGTGTAAGAATAAGTGAACACCCATGAGACTAGCATGCCTGCTTTATGTAATAGGCACAAGTATCTTAAACCGGAACAGGAAGCCATAATCCTGAAGGAACATCATAATAGGACCACTTTGGTGTCAGGAACTAACTCGTTACTAAAGAGTGTGATGGGGCCACAGGGAGGTACAGGTTACCTCAGCACTTGTAACTGACCCCGGGGTTCATATGTAGGGACAGGCAGTGCTACAGGGAGAACTCTCAGAAATTAAGAAGAGCGTGGTTTCTAGGATTAGTTAACAGGGATGTGACAGAATAGCTGCGGGGCCGGAGGGGGCGTAGTTAACAGGGATGTGACAGGGGAACCCGGGGGGGGGGGGGGGGCGACATAGAAAGAGAATCTGCACAATCCCTAGTGTTTCATAGAAGATATCTCCAAAGTTGTATAAATGGAAGTTTTATCTTGAATAACATCCAGAGCAAGAAAATGAAAGAAATTGACTTTGAAATTGAGAAATTTAATAAAAACTTCTATAGTTACTGAGTGCTGCAATTATAGGTATCCATTGCCACATTTATTTAAAAGTATTCCAGAATTGATTGTGGTGATCATTTTGCAAACACACAACAGCAATTGAATTATATACTGAAATTGATGTATAGTGCATGAAATATTGTATATAAAATACATCTTGATACAGTGGCTATTGACAACAAAATAAAATTAATTATATTTGTTGACTGTAAGTGAGTTCACCACTGTATGTTTCAATAAAGATAGCAAGGGCTGTGTGGGATAGTGGTATAGAATTTCTACACAAGGAAAACCACATAAAAATCACTAGCACTGTAATCCAGTGCTAGTGAGGAGGAGCCAGTGGAGACAGATCCCTGGACCTCTCTGACCAGCCAGTCTAGCTGAAACAGTAAGCTCTAGGTTCGTTGAGACACCTTGTCTCAAAAATTAAGGTAGAAAAGCAAATGAGGAAGACATCCCAAAATTAACCTCTGGCTTTCACACACAGGGAAACACAGCTGTGCTTCTAGGTTTACATAGAACCCCGGCTTCCCTGTCACTATGTCACGTTCTTGTTAACTAGTCCTGGAAATCACACTCTTCTTAGAGATTTCTGAGAGTACTTTCTGTAGCACTGCCTGTCTTACCTGACGGGAGGGACTCCAGTCATATGTTTACATGTGCACATATGCTTAGAATGCATACATGTATACACATATAAAAGATATAGAAATATATGATTTATTTGTACTGCATATGAACATATGTGTGAGTGTGATTATATGAACAAGTAACACATAAACTAGGCTGCCAATATGGGTGACCCAGATATGAACATATGAACATATGTGTGAATGTGATTACATGAACAAGTAACACATAAACTAGGCTGCCAATATGGGTGACCCAGATAGGAAAGTCTGTTTGGACTCTCTGGCGAGAAAGTCACTAGATTATGTACCTAGGGGTATGAGGGGACATTTTAGGAATTATGACCAACTATATTCAAGCTGGGAACCCTGAGATGCCAGTAGTGTGACTCTGAAGGCCTCAGAACCAGAGAAACTGATGTAATTCCCACTTCAAGACTGAAAACAGCCCAGGGGCTACTGTTAAAATCCTGGATTCAAAGGCCACAAAGCTTATATGTCTGTGTTCTAAGGCAGGAAAGGAAGAGACCAATTTGCCTTCTGTATTTGCTGTCTCCAGGCCTGGCTGATTTGTAGTTAGAAAGATCCATCTATAGAGAAGTAAGTCAGTTTACCAGAAATACGCAAATATGTTCTTAGCCCCACTTTTCAGAATGTTCATTTTGTCAGTTAAATGTATTAGTTGACTTACAAGAATACTGTTTTTAAACATATTCAAGGGATATGAGTGCATTCTTATGGATATATTCCTAATGAATCTATTAATATTTATTAGATTTAAAACTTGAGTTCTAAGATTTTCCAATATGGTCAAGAATACAGGCTATGAATATGAATATATGCTGATGAAGACATGACTATATTCTTAGTGAATATATTGATATTCATTAAATTTTAAACTAGATTTTAAAATGTCCTAATATGGTCAAGAACATAGTTCATGAATATGAATATAAACTTATAAAAATGTTCATGAATATATTCATGTTCATTAATTTTAAACTGTATTAAAAAGTTTTCCCAACAGGGCAAAGAAGAATGTATTCATGAATGTATTCATAAGGAGGATATATTCATGAATATGATCATTATAAAGAATATATTCACATTTATTGAATATATTTATGGGAACGCTAACTTATCCTAAAACTCTGCTGTTTTGCAAACTAAATAGTCTTAAAGTAGCTATGAAACAAAGTAAATATCAGTGTACTAAAATTTCATTGAAATCTTTAAAAAGGGATGAATTTAAATTTAATACATTCAGCAAATTGGGCTATTGATCAATTGGCTCCTAGCAAATGGTTCTTGCAAATTAATCTAAAGCCCCCTTTCTCAGCATAAAATGAATCATCATTTATTGTCATATCTTCTATGGGAAAACAAAGAGAAAAAGGAAGGGGATTTTTCAAAATAGATGGATTTTGTGAGTACAGCACCAACGAAATCATGGGAAAAGAGGGTGGGGTCACTGCATGACCTTTAGGTGTGAAGTGCTCGGGTTAGTGAGACTGGAGTGCCGGGTTCTGCAGTGCCAGGTTCCCATTTACCCTGTGATCTTGATTCCGTGATGAAAAGTGGTTTCTGGGATTAGGTGACTACATTTGAAAGCAGATTTCATTTACCAACCCCATAGCTTGTCTCCTCCCAGTGAGATATAATTTACATGCAGTAAAACACAAAAATCTGTAAGTTGCTACATTCTTACATATGTATGAACGAACGTATGTACACACCATGCAGATCAAATTGGATTACTGCTGTGTGTGTAAAAATACAAGACAGTTTGTTCTCCTAAGGTGGATTATTTTCACAGTTTTGTTTTTGTTTATTTGTTTTGGTTTTTTTTTGTTGTTGTTGTTTTGGTGTTTTTTTGAGACAAGTTTTCTCTGTGTAACAGCTCTGTCCATCCTGGAACTCACTGTGTAGATCAGGCTGGCCTCGAACCCACAGAGATCCACCTGTTTCTGCCTCTCGAGTGCTGGTCTTAAAGTTATGAGCCACCACTGCCAGGCTGCACCGTTTGTTAAGAATAAGACTACTAGGGGCTGGAGAGATGGCTCACTGACTATTCTTCCAAAGGTCCTGAGTTCAATTACCAGCAACCACATGGTGGCTCATAACCATCTATAATAAGATATGGTACCCTCTTCTGACCTACAGGTATACATGCAGGCAGAACACTGTATACATAATAAATAAATAAATCTTTAAAATAAAAATGAATAAGACTACTATTATGGGTTTTGGGACACATACACTTATTTCTTAGTGTTTGGTATTTGAACACACACCGAACAATATTTCTTAAGCCATAGATCTGCTTTGAGACAAATAATAGAAAAAAGAAAAATTTAAAAATAAATTATATGTGTGTATAAGTGACTCTATTTTGCTTTTCCTATAATTTATTTCACATCTCTAGCTCTTGATTTTGTGTGATTTACTGTTTTGTTGATGGTATTTAGTTGTACTTAGGAAATGAGGACTTTAGTGTAGTTCTCACTGCAAAAATGGTATGAGTATAATTTTGCTGAAAATAGAAGCATGCTGGGAAGTCACATGGTTTGCTTTGCATGTTTCTCACTTCATCTTAGTGTCTAAGAAATTCGAAAAAGAAACCCCTAGGCTTTAGACAGTTTGTTTCCTTGAGATCCAATGTGAAATGTTTTGCACAGCTTATTTCTGCCCTGGGTAACTTGAAGCTCTGAGCAACTTGAACACTTGCTCATGCAAACACTTGTTGCCAGCAACATTCCAAATTTTTCAGCCCATTTAAAGACCTAAATATTATTAGCTCTCTTGACATCTTATGTGTCCCAAAAGTAGCCATCTATCTATTTCACATACATTTTTAAACAAAAATCAAATTATTAAATATAAGTGGATATTAAGTTCATAATATCTTATGCCTCAGTTACAGATTTTGTGTACAATTTTCTAATGTTTATATAAAATATATGAATCATGTATGTTCTTCATTGACATTGCCACAAAACTATGATCTTAAGTCTGGTTTATATTGCTGTAGTAGTTACAGTTGTATGTAACAGATGCTAAATGTTTTTATTTTAATGACTAAATATTAGATTCTTGGAATTAACCTCTTTATAAATGATTAATATTTATAAGAATTTTTAGCTGAAAGATAATAATTTTTAACATAAAATTTTTTATATAATAGTTTATCTTTTTCCTTAACTAACAAAGGCTATGGATGCTCAGCCCTTTGTGTGTCTGTTGTCCTGATTAAGACACCTTCTTGTCCCCAGTGTGCCTAATTTTTTTACAGTAAGTTTCTCTTTCCCAGAGTTCCACAATATTTCCCATTTGCTTTTAAGCCCCCCCTCCAGTTTTGGTACATTTTTCTTTTTAACTAACTTTTTCAGTTAGTATTTGCATCTGTATTGTTGTTCTTTGCGCATATTTGTCCTCTCACTGTCCTTCCCAGTCCCTGCTCCCACCTTTCACTGCTTCTGAGTTCTCATGCCATAGATGTATATGTTTGCACACACACACAAAATATGTAGCTAAATTTAGATTCTGCATATGAGAGAAAACATGCAATGTCTGTCTTTCTGAGTCTTGGTTTATTTTGATTAATGATGATTTCCAGTTCCACCTGCTCCCATCAAATACCATGATTTCATTGTCTGTAGAGCTGAATATGGTCCCGTTGTTATGGGTACCGCATTCTCTCATCTGTTATGGACCTCCAAGCTGGCTCCGTTTCTTGGCGTCTTTGAATTAATTCTGCTGTAAACATGGAGGTGTGAGTGCGGATTGGGATGGTCACCTCGCTCTGCCTGTCACGGCCTAGGTCATCTAACTGAAGTGCTAGGGAGGAAGCAAAGGCCTCTTGTTTTTAAAATGGTGAAAACAAAAGCACCTTGGCTCGAGATTTGTTGGTTGTCATTTGTTGCAACTCATTTGGACACTAAGCATCACCATTTCACCAGGATGTGGGAGAAAAATCCACCACTTCTTATTTTCTTTAAACCTCTGTTGTAAACAGTGACTGGAGATGCAGGATGGGTTCCTGAACTCGGGCAATCTTATTTTTCTACATATATTGAACACCTTAGGTCTGTGAACACTATGGGTTGGTTAGTTCCAAAAATGTAAGCTGATTTAGCTTTAGAAATGAGGATTATAAAGGTTTAAAACCAAAGATTCCTAATTGCCTGAGTCATCATGGGGCTTGTGTGCTGATGGAACAGTTTCTGTCTGGTGAGGATCAGGATTGGAAGCATGAAGGCTAGCGTGAACACCAGACAGGGCTCAGGAGCATCCCTCAAGACATGCCACACTATAGCAGTTAGCTTTGAATTAAATCTTTCTGCTTTGTTTTGTTTTTCTAGACAGGGATTAAACAGGTTTTTCTAGACAGGTCTATGTAGCCTTGGCAGTCCAGAAACTTGGTCTGTCAACCAGGCTGGCCTTGAACTCACAGAAATCCACCTGCCTATGCTTCCCAATTAAAGGTATACACCACCACTACTCAACTAGCTTTGAATAAAATCTTTTTTGATGTTTTTGAGACAGGGTTTCTCTGTGTAGCCCTAGTTGTCCTGGAACTCACTCTGAAGACCAGGCTGGCCTCAAACTCAGAGATCCACCTTCCTCTGCCTCCCAAGTGCTGGGATTAAAGGCATGTGCTACCAACTACCCAGCTTAAATGAAGTCCTAGCTCCTTTTATTTACTGGGTTTGAGCATTATGACTTTGTTCTCCCTTTAAAATGAACATAATAACTCTCAATAAAGGTCAGTGTTGTCTTGGGAAGATAGTGAGCTTCATGTCATTGTATGCAGTTGCTGTTATCTTCATTGTTAATGTCAGTTCTCGGAATCTTCTCCAACATCTCACAAAGGTCAAATACTGCTTAGAAAGATCAAATAGCACCATTACCACAGTATTGATAGTGAGTGCCTCTCATTGGGATTGTTTGGCTATTGGACCAGTGATGCTTTCTGCATAAGAGCGAGAACAGCCTTGCTGGACTATCTTTGCTCACATTATTCACAAATCATGGTAAATATCCAAGGCATATTTATAAAATGAGGATTTCTACATTTATAAAATAACCAGTCAGATGTCATTATACTTTGAAAGCTAGCAAAAAAAAAATTTAAGATAATGTATGATGTAGGCAGTCCTTTTGTATATATGCTGCTTTTATTGGTTAATGAATAAAGAATCTGCATTGGCCTGTGATAGGGCAGAATAGAACTAGGCGGGGAAAACTATATATGTATGTATGTATGTATGGTGCGGGAGAATTGTATGTATTCTGTCAATCATGATTTAAATAAACACTGATTGGCCATTAGCCAGGATGTATAGGTAGGACAACCAGACAGGAAGTAGAGGCAGAACAAGGAGAATAGGAGAATTCTGGGAAGCAGGAAGCTCCCTCACCAGTTCTGCCCAGACCACCTAAGAAGCAGGATTTGACCTGCCCCGCTGAAAAAGGTACTGAGCCATGTGGCTAACATAGATAAGGATAATGGGTTAATATAAGGTACAAGAGCTAATAAGAAGCCTGAGCTAATGGGCCAATCAGTTTATAACCTAATGTAGACTCTCTGTGTGATTCTTTGGGGCTAAATGGCTGTGGGGACCGGGCAGGACATAAACCCAAAGCAGGCCCCTCTTGTTATATATATATATTGGTTTTTCGAGACAGGGTTTTTCTGGGGCTTTGGAGCCTGTCCTGGAACTAGCTCTTGTAGACCAGACTGGCCTCAAACTCACAAAGATCCGCCTGCCTCTGCCTCTCGAGTGCTGGGATTAAAGGCGTGTTCCAGCACCGCCCGGCGGGAAAACTATATTGATGCTGGGAGAAAGAAGGTGGTGTCAGAAGAAGCCATGGAGCCACCAGAAGGGAAAGACGCGAGCTGCCAGCTGGAACCTTGCCAGTAGGCCACCAGCCTCATGGTAAAATATAAAATAACAGAAATGGGTTAAATCTAGATGTAAGAGCTAACTAGAAATATGCTTAAGCTATTGGCCAAACAGTATTGCAAATGATACAGTTTCTGAGTGATTATTTCATGGTTTGGGCAGCTGGGAACGAACGAGCCGCCACCAACAACAAACGTAATTGGATAGAGCGATAAGGAAACAGGTACATCTGTAAGGAAGACATGTAGATCTACTCTGAAGGTGGTTTGACTAAAAGAATTAAAGAAATCTTATTGTTATTCTGTGTCTAGGCATTTATCACAAAAGGAAGTGCACTGAAAAGTGACCTAGGGCTGGAGAGAAGGTTCTGTGATGCTCTTGCAGGGGGCCTGAGTTCAATTCCCAGCACCCACACGGTTCACAGCTGCCTATGCCTCTAACTCTAGGAGATCCAATACCCTCTTCTCACTTCCTTGGGCACACATACAGACACACATAAATAAAAATAAAATATTTTTTCCCTACAAAAGTTAATATAAAAAGATGCTTATTATTAAATATATTAATCAATAAGTGAAGTCAAGCTAATCAAATCAAATAATAAAAATTCAAGGCCTGGTTATTATAGTTAATGTGTCATTAAAATAATATAGAAGTGGGGTGGATAGATGGATTAGCTTCATGTCACACTGTGGGAGATCATAGTATTTACCCTCTGGCTTTTATAGTGTGAAGGCTGGGAAGGTAAAGGTAGATGTGCTGTGGGAAGTGTGTGGTGAGAAGGACCGGCCCCACTGATAGCATCTCCCTGTAGCAGCATCCTCCCATGGCAGGAAGTGGAAGAGAACATGCAAGCAGGTGCTGAATGTTGTGTCCTCAACTGATACCAAAGCAGAGCAAAAACTGCCTAAGTCTTCTGTCTACAAGACACTATTTATGTGGGCTAAACCATGAGTTAGCCTTAACTCAAGGGCCTCACCTCTTAGTACTACTACAGTGGAGAGTGAACTTCAGTTGGCTTCACAGAGGATCACTGTGCACTACGTGAACTTCAGTTGGCTTCACAGAGGATCACTACGTGAACTTCAGTTGGCTTCACAGAGGATCACTGTACCACTACGTGAACTTCAGAGAACACGCAGAAACCTGTACAAGCTGCTGTATTCTTTGTAAGCCCAGCATTGGAGGCAGAAACACGAGGATCAAGGCCTGCCTGGGCTGCATAGAGGGAGAGACCCTATGTAAAATACACGCACATACAAACACACATATACATACACACCACACTACATCACACGCACACACCACAGCATCACATTATCATATTTCCCTTAAGTAGACTTAAGCTGTCTGTTAGATTCTGTCTTGGTGGTTTCAAGGGAGGCCTGGTTGTATGTCTCTTTCTACTCAGTCTGTACCTAGGGCAGGAATCTGTTGCCTTCAAAACCAGGCGGCTACTGGCATAGAAGTTTAAAAAGTTTGCTACTTACACACTGAGAAATATACAAATAAGTAAATACTTAAAAAAAAAAAAAAAGATGGTGCAGTCTTGAAAGATTTTTAGCTAGAAAATGCTCCCCTTGGATCCTTGGCCCACTCCCCTTCCCTTGCCCACTTCATACAGTGACCTGTGTTCTCAGGTTGGGCAGATCATTGGAGCTGCTGAGAGACAATGCAAAGTAGGTCAAGCTGGCAGTGGACACAACAGTGGCTAAACATTTCAAATAAGGGACTTCCTGAGAAGATCACTGAGTTTGATCGATATTTTTTGAATATTGTATTCTAGGTACTGTAGAGGTGATAGACAGCTGTGGGCAATGTGTCTATCTTATACTCTGCTTTCAGAAGGGTCACAGAGCAACAAAACACCTGAGAATGTTGCACCACTGCCCATTCTGAGGGGTATATTTGTATAAAGATTGCCAAGTATGTCTTTTAAAAACTGTGTATTGTGGGTGTGGCATGCACATGCCACAGGGTATGGAGGTCAGAGAACAGCTATCAGGAGTCCATTCTTGCCTCCCACCGTGCCAAAGTCAGTCTATTGTTTCGGTGGCTGTGCTTCCTGGGAACTTCCAGGAAATTTCCACTCTTGTCCATGTTGCTCAGATTATAGATAAATGCCATCACATCCTGCTTTTTCCTGAGGTTTGAACTTAGGTTTTGAAGTTTGCATCTTTAACCTCTGAGCCATTCTCTCTGCCTCAAATTCCTGACTCTTAATAAATTTAAAACTCTAACTCCACTAGGCAGATCCATAGAGGAACTAGTGAGACAACAATGCCAGGACCATTATGAGTAATGGAATTAGGAGAAATTGGCAGTGGCAATGTAAGATCTGTAGACAAGGAGAAATCTTTGTTAGGTCTCACATGCGAGACAAAAAAGCTATTAACAAATCAAAGAGGACTCTGGCTTCTAAGTTCTCCCAGCAACCCTTAATCCCTACTTATTAAAGGGTCTTCTTGGCTCGCATACCCTGCCCCCACCCTAAACTCCAGTCCTGCTTCTCTGATTCCTATATTACCCAGCCCTTTTTGGCCATTTTACCTTTTGCCCTCTTGGTTCCTGGCTCTCCTCCCTCCTTTCCCCTCTCTCCTCACATGGCCATTGCCAGTCTGCTGGTCATATCCACTATGAACTCTCTCAGATGTCTCTGTCTCTCCCTTATATATATAATAAAAATCTCAACCCCCTAGGAGCAATCATGGCCTTTTATTTCTTTTTTTTTATTCAGTAACATTATTTACTATTTGACAAAATCAATATACGTTCGAATTAAAAAACTTCAAATACTCTTAATTTAGCTGAGAAAATGTATTCAGAATAAGTATGGAATATCATTCTTAAAACAGAAGCTTTACCATGAAAATTAGAATTAAAAATGGTTAAGCATAAGTAAGTTAAAATGTTTTAGAAGACATAAGAGAGGTTTGCCTTCCCAGAAATAAAAACATATGTCACCCGCAGGGATTTCAGACAGTGGTCTGCATGTGTGCGTGCATGCATGCATGTTGTCATTGCTTGTGAGAGTGCACATGGGAGTGCAGGTGTGGAGCCAGACGTTGCTTTTCCTGCGTTGCTCTCCACTGATGCTCTGAGGACGGGGCTCGCACTGAGTCTGGAGCTCTTCGCTTGGCTGGACTGGTCCCGTGTGCTCAGGACTCTGAGTGTCCCCTTGCCTCCCAGTGCTGCAGTTAAGATGCTGCCACTGCCTCTGATGTGCTTGTGGTTCTTGGGCTCAGAGTTCAGGTTCTCATGCTCGAGCAGCAGGCCCTTTCCTGACCAAAGTGTCTCCCTGGCCCAGATGATGTACAATAGATGAATATGTCAGAATATAAAATCTAAAAATTAATGAGAAAGTGTGAAATTTTTGTGCTTTTATGAAAGGACCATAATACTCAACCAAATAATCACCTTTTTTTATTTCTTTACATTTCTTAGAAAAATGGTCTTTATTTACTACTTTCTAGAATAAATACTATACTCCTAAGTTGGAGGGGTTTGTCTCATTAACAGTATTCTGAGATTCAAACCATCTTGGTGTCTTTTAAACCATTTCAGAGTTTCTAAGTAGTTTATGATTAAAAGTAGGTTACTCACACCCCACTGTTGCCATTGTCTGCCCATCTCTTCTGGAACAATTAGCATCACTTTTAGAACTTGTCATTTTGTTCCTAAAGTCAGTCAGATACATCCTCCCTTCTTGAGAATCAATGATGATCAGGAGTTAATTTATATAAGTCTTTGTAGGCAAAGTGTTATCACATTTTAAAAGGTCACACTGTGCATAAGAAAGAAAATACACCTCTGTCTGACTGCTTCATCACCTTCCCTAAGTTTCAGCAGGGTTACAGTGCTGCAAACCACAAGCTTTGTAAAAGAGTAATTTTGAAAACGAGTGGCTGGAGTGGGTTCTCAGAAGTGAACCAGTCCTGTTGGATCCTTTGGATGCACAAAAACAGAAGTTGGAGCTGGGTGGCCTCTAGAGTGAACTTCAGCAGCTGAGAGGATAATCTCAGTTATTAAGATAAGGCTTTGAATTTTAGCTCTACCTGATAACCAGATCATCAAGGGTGGAGAAGAACACCATCTAGTGAAACTGTAATATGGAGAGAAAACGCTACTCGTTAAAAGTAGAAAGGAAATGAGGATCCATAGCAAACAAAGCAAGAATGGTAGTCAAAGGAAAAGAGGGACAAAGAACAGCTGAGAGCTAGGGAGTCAAAGGAAGAGGACTGGGGACTGACAGGGGCTTTCTTCACATGGAGGACACTAGTGAAGTTGACCAAACCTCTGGGTAGAGGTGATATATGTTAATTTCCATGCTGTTCTAAAAAATCTACGACCAGCCTGCCTTTAGTTTACTTATGAGATAGGGCTGTGTCTTCATTATCTAGGATAGATTCTTTGTTTGAAAGACATCATTATTTTCTGAGTCTTAGACATCTCGAAAATGAAGCAGTGCAAATTTAAAGGCAGTATAAGAATGCATGCATCACTTACTGCATCCATCAGATTTTCTATTTAGTGTACTTCTTTGCATGGGCTGTAAAAGCATGAAGCATCATGTCAACTCATGCCCACTAATGGAAACACCACCTCTCCCCTCCCCCCTTCCACCCTCCCACAAGGTCCCCATGCTCCCAATTTACTCAGGAGATCTTGTCTTTTTCTACTTCCCATGTAGATTACATGTATGTATGTCTCTCAGGGTCATCTTTGTTCTCTAGGTTCTCTGTGATTGTGATTTGTGGGCTGGTTTTATTTGCTTTATGCTTAAACACCACATATGAGTGAGTACATGTGATAATTGTCTTTCTGTGTTTGGGTTACCTCACTCAAAATGATGTTTGCTACCTCCATCCATTTGCCTGCAAAATTCAAGATGTCGTTATTTTTTTTCTGCTGTGTAGCACTCCATTGTGTAAATGTACCATATTTTCCTTATCCATTCTTCGGTCGAGGGGCATTTAGGTTGTTTCCAGGTTCTGGCAATGACAAACAATGCTGCTATGAACATAGTTGAGCAAATGGCCTTGTGGTACAATTAAGTATCCTTTGGATATATACACAGAAGTGGTATTGCTGGATCTTGATGTAGGTTGTTTCCTAATTTTCTGAGAAATCGCCACACTGACACCCAAAGGGGTTGTACCAGCTTGCACTCCCACCAGCAATGCAGGAGTGTTCCCTTTACCCCACAACCTCTCCAGCATAAGTTGTCATCAGTGTTTTGGATCTTGGCCATTCTTACAGGTGTAAGATGGAATCTCAGAGTTGTTTTTATTTGCGTTTCTCTGATGACTAATGATGTTGAGCATTTCCTTAAGTGTCTTTGAGCCATTTTAGATTCATCTGTTGAGAGTTCTCTGTTTAGGTCTGTAGCCCATTTTTTATTGGATTATTTATTCTTTTGATGACCAATTTCTTGAATTCTTAGTATATTTTGGAGATCAGACCTCTGTCTGATGTGGGGTTAGTGAAGATCTTTTCCCATTCTATAGGCTGGCGTTTTGTCTTGTTGACTGTGTCCTTTGCTTTACAGAAGCTTTTCAGTTTCAGGAGGTCCCATTTATTAATTTTTTTTCTCAGTGTCTGTCCTTGGGGTTATCATTAGGAAGTGGTCTTCTGTGCCAATGTGTTCAAGTGTGCTTCCCACTTTCTCTTCTATGAGGTTCAGTGTGGCTGGCTTTATGTTGAGGTCTTTGATCCATTTGGACTTGAGTTTTGTGCTTGGTGATAGATATGGGTCTATTTTCATTCTTCTACATGTTGATATCCAGTTATGCCAGCACCATTTCTTTTTTTTTTAAGATTTATTTATTTACTATGTATACAACATTCCTTCCATGTATGTTTGCATGCCAGAAGAGGGCACCAGATCTCATTATAGATGGCTGTGAGCCACCATGTGGTTGCTGGGAATTGAACTCAGGACCTCTGGAAGAGCAGTCAGTGTTCTTAACCTCTGAGCCATCTCTCCAACCCCCGCCAGCACCATTTCTTAAACATGCTTTCTTTTTTCCATTTGATATTTTTTGCTTCTTTGTCAAAAATCAGGTGTTCGAAGGTGTATGAATTAATATCCGGGTCTTCGATTCAGTTTCATTGGTCTCCTGTATGTCTTTCTGCTAATACCAGGCTATTTTCAGTACTGTAGCTCTGTAGTAGAGTTTGAAGTCAGGGATTGTGATGCCTCCAGAAGTTCTTTTATTATACAGGATTGTTTTGGATATCCTGGGTTTTTTGCTTTTCCATATGAAGTTGAGTACTGTTCTTTCAAGGTCTGTGAAGAATTTTGCTGGGCATTGTATTGAATGTGTAGACTGCTTTTGGTAAGATTGCCATTGGGGTATGTTGTGTGGTCATTTTCATTCAGTTTTAGGAATTCTTTAATTTGTCCCTTTATTTCTTCCTTGACCCATTGTTGATTTAGGTGAGCATTGTTTAATTTCCATCTGTTTGTGGGTTTTCTGGAATTAGTATTGCTGTTGATTTCTAGTTTTAAACCATGGTGTTTAGATACATGGGGTTATTCCAATTTTTTTGTACTTGTTGAGGCTTGTTTTGTTACAAGTATGTGATCAGGTTTTTTTTTCCGCTTATATTCTTTTTTTTATTTTCTTTTGTTTTTTTCCATACATTGTTTTGTTTTATTTTTTCCATTCAAAAACATAATTAAAGAAATAAATTTTTTTTTCCTTTCTTCCCCTTCTCCCAGTCCCCTCCCTCCTCCCTCCCCCTTCTTCCTTGAAAGAGGGCATGGTGCCCTGCCCTGTTGGAAGTCCAAGGCCCACCCCCATCCCTCCCGGCCTAGGAAGGAGTGCATTCAAAAAGACTCGGTTCTTAAAAAGATAATACATGCAGAAGAAATAGGTCCTGGTGTCATTGTTGATGGGTTCTCCATCTGCCAACTTTCGCCGCCACATTCAGAGAGTCTGGTTTGATCATATGCTCATTCAGTCCCAGTCCAGGTGGATTGGTGCGCTCCCATTAGTTCAGGCACACTGTCTCAGTAGGTGGACCAGCCCCTCACGGTCCTAACTT